>QEPC01000081.1:4347664-4359344 GCA_003113815.1 Sphenodon punctatus
CCGGGGGTGCCCTCCTGGAGGTCCCCCGTGTTAAGCGGGGGGCCACGATGGAGCGGGCATTCTCGGTGGTAGGGCCGCGGCTGTGGAACTCCCTTCCGGAGGAAGCTCGCCTGGCCCCAAGCCTTTTGACATTTCGGCGGAACTGTAAGACCTGGCTGTTTGCCCAGGCCTTTGGGAGGGGGGTGTGTGATTTTTAATCCCCCACCTGTATATTTATTTTTATACCACCCTGTTTTATTGATAAGTGTTATGATTGTATTTTAAATGTTTTAAATGGTTTTTTATTGTTGTAAACCGCCCCGAGCGGGATGGGGCGGTATAAAAATCTACTAAATAAATAAAAAATAAATAAAAATAAATAGACTTAAATCCTGAAGACCAAGAATGCTCCCTTCCCACCCCCAGTTTAACTCTGCTCCTGCTAAACTCTCTTGCGTCCCTAGCCCTGGCTGGATTCTGCAACTGGGCCTGGATTGCCTTGTGTTGTGGGCAAGTTGATCCTGCTGCACAGCTGATTAGCAGGGAGCATCCAAGCCCCAGCCTGACAGTGAGTGCATCCCAGTACCTTCTGGCTACTACCAAGCCACAGCTGCCAAGCCCCACTGGGTTACAAGGAGGGACTGGGTTGGGGGGGGGGAGCTTCCCCTTGGTGTGAGGAGGGGGATGACCTCAGGGGGTGGGGGGTAATGTATCCCCCAGTGAGAGGGGAGGATGCGGAGGATGGGAGGAGGCTATCTTGGCTGACCTTGTTCCGGTTGGGTACTCCGTGCAGCACCAGCCATGGCTGGCAGGATGGGGGGGAGGGGCGGGGGAGGAGGTATCTGTTATTTTTAAGGAACAGTGGTCTGTTCAGCGGTATCCAGTGCAGAATCCAGCTTGGGTAGAGTGCCTCCATCTACTGTTCGATTTGGTCGGAGGCAGTTTGGAAATGCTACTGGTATACCGTACACCTACCTGTCCAGCTGCTTCCCTACATGCCCTAGCTAAACTGGTGGAGGAGGTGGTCTTGAGGTCCCCAAGGACTTTGGTTCTGGGGGACTTCAACATCCACGCTGACACTGGTCTTGTTGGAGCAGAGCATGAGTTCATGGTCACCCTGGCAACTATGGGCTTGTCTCATTTGATAGATGGCCCAACACATGATGGTGGTCGCACTCTAGATTTGGTTTTCTGCACTGACCTAGAGGTGTGGGGTTCCTTTGGACCAGCTCCTGGCACACGTCTGTCCCTGGAAAGGTGTAGAACCAGTTAAATTGGTTTGCGCTCTGAGACTTATGGAACTGGAACAGTTCCGGAATGCGCTGGGGAAAATACCCTCTGATCTTGATGCCTGCTCTCTTGATGACTTCATTAGGTTTTGGAACACCTGGCTATCGGAGGCCACTGACTGGACAGCTCCCAGGCATCCACTTCCCAAACATCAGAGCTGCAGGTCCCCATGGTTCACGGAGGACCTGCAGCAGTTAAAACATGAGGGGAGGAGGTTAGAGTGTTGGTGGCATCGTACTCATTGTGAAGATGACAGATTGCGGCATAGAGCCAGTCTGAAAGTCTATGCAGTGGCTGTGCAGGTGGCAAATAAGAAGTTCTTTGCTGCCATCATAGTGTACATGAAATCTTGCCTGTTGGAGTTCTTCCAGGTGGTGAAGGGGTTGGCCAGTCCAGCCTCCCTCTACCTGGAGGTGGAGGTTTCCTGGGCCTGCTGTGATAGGTTTATTGATTTTTTCATGGACAAAATCACTCTCATTTACCATGACTTCACCGCCACAGTTGATACAGTTGGGGAACCAGAGGCTATGAATGCCCTGGCTTGTCCTGTTTTGTGGGATCAATTTCAGTTGGTGATGCCTGCTGATGTGGGGGATGTCCTGGGGGCTGTTAGGGTCACATATGAACTAGATCCTTGCCCGTCCTGGCTGCTTAAGGCCGCCAGGGAGATATTGGGGTTGGTGCTGGCAAGGGTGGTCAATGCCTCTCTTGAGGAGAGCAGAGTCCCAGGGTCTCTTAAGGAGGCTGTGGTGCAACCCTTGCTCAAAAAACCTTCCCAGGTGGTGGCCCAGCAGCTTCAGGACCATCTGGAACTGGTCGGTTTCCTGGATCCCTCGCAGTCTGGCTTTCGTTCGGGATATGGCACCGAGACTGTGCTTGTGGCCTTGGTCGACAACCTGCACCAATCTTTAGACTGGGGGCAGTTGAACCTTCTGGTCTTATTAGATCTGTCAGCTGCTTTTGATACCATTGACCATGAGCTGTTGGTGACTCGGCTGCGGGATCATGCCAGGGTGGCGGGACCATTCTTGTATGGTTCCGCTCGTTCCTGGCTGGTAGGACCTACTGTGGTCTTGGGTGACTGTACATCTGCTCCCCGGGATCTCACATGTGGGGTCCTGCAGGGTTCTATTATGTCCCACTCCTGTTCAATGTGTGTATGCAGCTTTTGGGCAAGATCGTGAGAGGGTTTGGCGTGTGTTGTCATCAATATGCTGACGACACTCATCTTTACCTCTCATTTTCAGCAGACTCAGGCCCCACAGTCTCGTTGCTTACCCGATGTCTGACAGTTGTGGGGGACTGGATGAGAGCAAGCCACCTGAAGTTGAATCCTGACAAGACGGAGGTGATGCTGGTGGGGAGGGCCGAGGGAGTGGAGGCCCCCATCGTTGATGGGGTGCGCCCCATCCTGGTTCCTCAAGTTTGTAGTCTGGGGATGCTTCTTGATTCACAGCTCTGCTTGGATGTCCAGGTGGCAGCTGTGGCTAGGAGTGCATTTGCCAAATTTATTTATTTATATTTTATTTTATTTATTTCCTTGCATTTTTTTAGCCGCCTCTACATGCCAATGGCATCTCAGGGTGGCTTACAACAAGTAAAATATGCAACAATAAAATTCAATTTAAAACATACTAAAACAACAATCACATCTTAAAAAAAATTTCTTCTAAAACCCCAGATCCCACCCCCTCAAAGAAAACTATCCAACCCCCCACCCTCCCTCCCTCCCGAAGGCCTGGGTGAACATCCAGGTTTTTCAGGCTCAGAGGAAAGCCAATAAACTTGGGGAGGCGGACTTCCTCCAGAAGGGAGTTCCAAAGTCGCTGCCCGGCCACCGAGAACACCCTCTCCATTGTGACCCCCTGTTTTACCTGGGGGACCAAAAAGACACCACCGGTGGATCAAAGGGGTTGCTCTGAGATGCGGAGGGAGAGGCGGTCCCTGAGATATGAGGGACCAAGACCGTGTAGGGCTTTATAGGCCAAAACCAACACCTTGAATCTGGCCCGGTACGCAATAGGCAGCCAGTGCAGGACACAGAGCACGGGAGTAATATATTCCCACCGACCCGTCCCCGTTAGGAGACGGGCCACTGTGTTCTGCACTAGTTGCAGCCTCTGGACCAGAGTCATGGGAAGCCCCACGTAGAGCACGTTGCAGTAGTCTAGCCTTGAGGTGATGAAGGCATGAATGAGGGTGGCCAGGTTGGGCCTGGAAATGAATGGACGCAGCCTCCACACCAGATACAGCTGGCGGAAGGTGACTTTAGTCACCGCCTCCACCTGNGCCTTGAGGTGATGAAGGCATAGATGAGAGTGGCCAGGTCGGGCCCGGAGATGTATGGACGGAGTCGCCGTACTAGATACAGCTGGCGGAAGGTGACTTTAGTCACCGCCTCCACCTGCCGATCCAGGCAGAGGTCTGAGTCCAACAGCACTCCCAGACTCCGAACCTGCTGGGCTACAGGAGGGCGGACCTCCTCTACAAGGGGAGCCAACACCTCCTTCGCCCTACCCACCACCATCACATTCGTCTTATCAGGATTGAGCTTCAGTCTGCTCTGCCGCATCCAATCTGCCACGGCCTCCAAACACTGGGACAGCACTGAGCCGGCAGGACTTGGGTCAGTTGAAAAGGAGAGGTACAGCTGAGTATCATCAGCATATTGGTGACAACACACCCCCTCACAATCTTCCCCAAGGGCTGCATATACACGTTAAACAATAGTGGAGACAAGATCGAACCTTACGGAACGCCACAGGTTAGGGCCCGGGGGCTAGATGTTTCTGCCTTTAGTACCACCCGCTGTCTTCTTCCCGGGAGGAATGAGCAGAACCATCCAAGGACAGTGCTGCCCGGACCCCCCAGGACTCACAATTGTCTCATAGCAGCCCATGGTCCACTGTATCAAAAGTGGCTGAGAGATCTAGCAGGATCAGAAATATTGAGCGTCCTGCCTCCATCTCCCAGTGGAGGTCGTCCACCAAAGTCACCAACGCCGTCTCAGTGCCATAGCCAGGGCAGAATCCAGACTGAAAAGGGTCAAGGAAACCAACACTGTCCAGTTGTGCCTGGAGCTTCAGTGCCACTGCCAGTTCAATAACCTTCCCTAAAAGGGGAAGATTAGAGACCGGTCGGTAATTGGCGAGTGCATCCACATCCAAAGATGGCTTCTTCAGCAAGGGCCATGCCATGGCCTCCTTGAGACTGGGTGACAATCTCCCCTGCCAGAGGGATGCATTACATCTGGTGCTACACCAAATTACATCTGGTGCTATGGTTACGGCCTTATGTCTCAGACTGCAACCTTGCCACCATCATCCATGCCTTCACCACCTCGAGGCTTGATTACTGTAATGCACTCTATGTGGGTCTACCCAAGATGATGGTCCGGAGGCTGCAACTAGTGCAGAATGTGGCGGCCCGTCTCCGATGGGTATGGGCCACCAAGAACACATAACACTGGTGCTCCATTATGATGGCTGTTTGCCTATCGGGCCCGATTCGAGGTGTTGGTGTTGACCTTTAAAGCCCTACATGGCCTGGGCCCCACCTACCTGCAGGACTGCCTCACTGTCCAGGTTCTGGAACGGCCATTGTGGTTGGCCAGGCAGCGCCCTTTTGGAGGTCCCCCGTGTTTGGTAGGGAGCCACACTGGAGAGGGCATTCTGTCACTGCACCTCAGTTGTGGAACTCCCTCCTGGAAGAGGTTCAGGGCCTTCCCTCCTTCCCTCTCAGGGCCTTCCCTCCTTCAGGCATCAGTGTAGGACTTGGCTGTTCTGCCAGGCATTTGGTGAGAGAGACGGGTAGGGGGAAGGATGGGATAGGGTTGGGGGGGGGGGAATTGATGGTTTTATTGTTTGTTTTAAGTTATATGTATATTTTATGCTTTTATATTGTACGCCACCCTGAGCAGCTTTTGGCAGAAGGGGGCAGGATAAGAATTTTTTAATAATAATAATAATAATAATTAATAATAAAAGTGCCTGAACTTGAGGATATTTTGGAGGAAGCACAACACTTTTCTGTTTGGCAGAGCTTTTGGCAGGTGGGGAGAGTGGATGGGTGGGTGGATTTTATGGGGTGAAGGTAGGGATTTTTAGGGGTTTTTATTATATTATATATTTTTGCTATTTTGTGTTTTTGTTTTTGTAAACCGCCCTGAGCCTTCCGGGGAAGAGCGGGATATACATTTTAATAAATTAAATTAAATTAAAAAATCCTAATTCACAGCAAGAGACATCCTTTCTCACCACCCAGTCACATTGCACATACCATGTCCCCACCAAAAGCCCTGAACAACCCATCTGCATAGTAAACAGCACTTAAATGTGGTCTGGCCAGTTGCAAGTATGGTCGTAGCTTATAGGTGTGTTCTGCACTCCCATATTACAGACAGAATCTGTTGACCGTGGTTATGCTACCCAATAATGCTTCTTCCTGTGAATGAGGATTTGGCAACCAATTAAGCCTAATGTGGCCGTCGGTATACAATTTATGTTTCACCTTCTGTCTTTCTCTATTTTTCAAAAGTGTCATACAAATACGGGACAAAGTAGCTTAGATGGTATCTTTTTATTGTGCCAACTCTTTTTGGTGAGAATATTCAAAAGTTTGGCCCGAAGGCCCCCAAAGCTTGCATACCCTCACCAAGAGAAGTTGGTCCAATAAAAATATCATCTAAATTACTATGTCTTCATCACTTATATTTGAGACCAACTTGGCAGCCACACTCTATGTATATACAAAAATCTGGTGTTGAAGGCTAATAGTAATAATAATAGGTATTGACAGTGATACTCCATCCAACATGTTGTTAAAGGGCAGGGCTGCTCAGAATGCTAGCTAATACAGATTACCTGAACAGCCACAACTCTATAGCAAGGTGATGTATCAGCAGATAATGCACATGCTGAAGAAAACCATGTCCAAGTTGTCATCTGGGCTGATCCTGGAGGATAGGAACCCCTGGTTATATTGAGTTAAAAACACTAATTATGGGCAAGTTTGTGGAGCGAAATAGGCCTGATGATGTCTTGGTGGACAACTCCCCCTGCCTCTTCAGATGTGCTCCCCACACTGACATAGGTGTGCTTTTGGATGAAAACCCACAGAAGTTGCATCTAGGAAAGGCAAGGAAGTATTGGACATCACCCATGAGGTGATGTGACCAGTGCCTGAAAACTGAAATGATTGTAAGCTCTCGGGCAGGGACCGTGTCTATTTTGCTTTTTTGTAAAGCGCCAGGTACATCACTGGTGCTATATAAATGCGTATAATAATAATAATTAATAATAATAATCTCCATCCTGACCATCATATTGTCTGCATATGGGCTAGTCCCCAAGGATCTGCTCCAGAGCTTGGTCACTTTGCATGTTGACAAAGGCATGGTTCACATTAGGGCTGTAGCGGAATATCGTAGCGGTAGCTATTTCCGGCGGAAACAGTGTTTCCGCAATTAGTGGAACGGCATGGCAGAGGCTTTCATTCCGCTAGTTTCATTCCGCGGTTCCGCGGTTCCGCTTATTTAATTCCGCTACTTAGTGGAATCGTGGAAACATGACATTTTCACTATTTCTGCAATTCCGCCAGCACCACAAAATAGCGGAATAGCGGTTTTCCGCAATTTCCGCAATTTTTCTGCAATTCCGCGATTTGCAGAATTCCAGTGGAATTAGCGGACTATCCGCAGATAAGTCACGGTGTGGCACGGGCAATTCCGAAATGGCGGAAAGGAATTGCGGCGCGGTAACAGCGCCGCATCAGCCCTAGTTCACATAACTCAAAGGGCAGTTTTACTTGTAACAGGAGAAAATGCAAAGAGATTTCTGGGTTAGTAGCATCATTGTCTTGTTGGGTACATCCTACCCAGCTAGCAATGTGAGGCCAGCAAGGGCCATGAAAAATGTTGAATAATGTTGTTGCTGTCCTCTTATGCCCAAGGTTTCAAATCTAACATTAGTAGCCTCCAACATATATACTTTGACAACTTGATAAGCTTTGCGATTTGGAATGGGTTATATGGGTTTGGAAACCTAACACCCAAGTTTGACAAATCTTTCTTGGCCATTGTCTGACCAATAAGTATTCACGATCTTTCTCTGCTCCCATATAGCAAGGGACTTTTAACACTGGCGTAACTGTTTCTGCCCTCTTACTTCTCATGGCAGAAATCAGTTACAGTTTTTAATTACTGTATAGCATCGATTTGGAGCTGCATTTTTGAGTACTGTATCAGGTGTCCAACAGGCTACCCAAGTCCCAATTGGACACCCAATTACTCCAAAATACTGGGTATTGCTGTTACTGAATTATTTATTTATTGCTTTACCAATTGGTACTGATGGGAAAAACGGAAAATCAGTAGGGATGGGAAATTGGGTTGAAAATCGGAATTGGATTCAGTTAGTTACAATTTGAAGTGGAATTGGATTATATTTTTCACTAACTGACTTCAATGGGAAAAGTTTTGATTGAAGTCAATGGAAAACTGAACCTATTCATTTCAATGGGCCAGGACCATTCATTCTAAGCCACGATCCTAAAATTATGAATGGGTCAAAGAAGAGTCTAGCAATAGCAGAGACGGGGAAACTACAGGGAGGGAGGGAGAAATGACAAATGAGCAAGAGAGGGAAACAAGCAAGAGAGGGGCAATGCATATTGGGGTGCATCTGGCTGCATGTGGGAGCAGTGTGTAAAATAGACCACATGTTTATCCTCTGATTCCTTGATTTTCGTGCCCTCCTGGGATGCCTGTAGTCTTCTGAAGGTAAGATTCAGGGCTAACCTTCCTTCTGGCTTGGCGAACTGCAGGGAGGACCGAGTTAGCTCCAGGTGTCCTGCAACAAGCCGAATCAGGAAAGATGAAAGGGAGGAGAAGGACAGGACAGAGGAGGAATATGAGGGAATTGGTTTCTTTTTGGTCTATGAGAAAGAAGAAGGGAAAGATTGGTTTCACTGTGGAACAGGGGAAGGGGACTCCTTGTTGTCTTATCTGCCTCCTCAGCTTGCTGTGTCTGTGAGTCTCTCTGCTGTACTTTTTTCATCAGGACTGCTATCTTCATAGCCGACTGTCTTCCTCGAAGGTGAATCCTTCCTTTCTGCCAGGTTGGTGCCTAGTTGCTCCACTGTCTCTACAATTCACAAGGAGAGTGAGGCAAGAGGCCCCACCCTCCAAGAAGAGGTTCCACCCTTCCAGTGCCCACTGTACCTCTTCTTGTGGGGGGGAGGGGAGGGAGAGGGGAAGCCTGGCCAATAGGCAACCCCAACCTGCTTTAGACAGTGACACCTGGAAAGAAAGAAGGGGAGGGAGCCCGGACAAGATGCTCTGGGCTGTGGAAAGCCCTCCAGGCAAGATGCGGCCAAGAGAACGAGGTGAGGGGCCGAGGTCAATGCACTGCACATCTTCAGGGGGGGGGAGGGGGGAATAGGATTTGATTAAATCTGATTCCCATGGAAAATTGGGTGGATTGGATTAATCTGATACCCCCATCCCTAGAAATCAGTAAAGAAATTGGATTGGGAAGTCAAAGAATCAGTACCAGAAATGAGAAAATTGGTGCCAGAAGCTGGAAAATCAGGGTGAAAATGATTGATACACTGGGCAGTAATCGGCTGCTGATTGGTAGCTGATGTTACTGAGCCAAGTCGAGTGTCGTAGTTTTGAGGAGTATTCCTGTTTTTGTGGTTACCCGTTGCAGCTCTGCTCTGGCGCTGACTGCAGAGGGAAGGACGGGAAAGGCACAAAGTCCCGTGTGACCATTTGGAAATGTCACAGTGGCAGCACGTTAGATGTTACGATGGCAGAGTTTAATTAGATCAAGACTCAGTGAAAATCAGTATACACTTTATTTTTAGAGAGCAGCCTCCTACAGAAATTCACAGAACACCTCGTAGTGGGAAGCAGCCTAGAGAGAGAACGTTTGATAGAGTTTGAGGCAGAGACTTTCATACAGGGAGAGACTATCTTTAGAAACGGAGTAAATAAAAATACGTAAGTTGAAGCATCGCTGCTCCCACAGTGGTGAGACTGGGAGGGAGAGATGGGAAAGAAAGGAAATCTTAAGATAAGAAGGATGCATGCAAGCATTTTAAATTTTTTTTTTTTTGCTTAGTAGCTGCAAGGTGGTTTTAAGACTTTTGGAGTATGGGGTAAATCGAGTTTTGAAACCCTGTGCTGCCTCTGACAGGTGAAATATTTTTTCTCTGTTGGGGAAACTTGTGGCACCCAAATACCTCAGTTGCTTCCTTCAAGTTTGGCAGTGGAGGGTGCATTCTCTACTCACGTGATACCTAGGGCTGTGACATGGTGGAGGTGGCAGCAGTGGGTGCCACTCTGGGCTCTCCTCTGTTCCTCATTCCCAATCTTGAAGGTGGTGGATGAAGGATCTTCTCCCCACAACATGGCTCACCATGCATGAAATGCCTCTTTGGCTCTCACCTCCTCCCCAATGGCCCTGATTAATAGTTGTGAGGTAGAAGTATTGGTTTTAGGATTTGTGGCACTCAGGGCAAGGTAAGATACAGGGCTCCTTTAAGTAAAACCTGGGGCAGCATTATTGAGGAGGAGATACTGCTATGGGATTTTCTTGGTGCCGAAGTTGCATCCCCCTCCATTATGTTCCTAGCCAATGCAGGTGCTGCCTCTCCCAGGCTCTGGGCTATGTCTCTCCCCCGGCCCTTGCCTGGGTCACTCTGGGGGATGCATATCTGAAGGTGGCGGAGAGAGGGAAAGGGATCCCAGAGCAGGTCCTGTCTGGGTTCCACTCCGTATAGTTCTCTCTCCTCCTGCCCCAGGATTCTTCTCTCCAGTCATAAGTACATAAGTAGTGCCATACTGAGTCAGACCAATGGCCCAGAATCCTGTCCTCCAACAGTGACCAATATCAATCACATGGAAAAACCAACAGTCACAATGGGCAATCCATTCCCCGTTGTTAACTCCCAGCTCCCAACAGTAAGATGTTCATCCCGTAAGCTACTTGGTTAATAGTCATTAATGGACCTACTCTCCAAGAACTTATCAAGTCCTTTTTTAAGCCCAGCTGTACTACTGACCTTGACAACGTCCTCTGGCAACAAATTTCATAAGTCAGACCGCGTTCACATCTGCGACAGAGGAAGACGCGACAGAGGAAGACGCGGCAGCGGGGAGGAGCCAGAGAGCGGACGAAGAGCCGGTGCAAATGGGGATGTGGCTCGGCTTCCCTCACGCATGTCAGGGTGCAAACTCCTGCCCTGACATGCACAAAAGACGCCGCGGCAGAGCCCCATTCGCATCGGCTCTTTTCCTGGCCAATGGCTCCTCCACGCTGGCAGTCTCCCTCACCCCTCCCGCTGCCGCCACCGCTGCCACAGGTGAGAATTCAGCCTGGGTCGTGTTGACTACTTGGTTTGTTCATTTCAGGCCAGATCGTCTCGATTCAACAGAAATGTGAAAGGCCAGAGAGAGGCTGACACTGGTCCTTTCAGAGTTAGAAATGAAAGCCAGAAGAACCGTACATGGTTTATTTGGCTTTCATTAATGACTTCTCTGCCTCATCCCCTGCCCAGTGCACTGGCCACCCTATAGATTCAATGACAAGAACTCCTGTTTTATATTCAGTTGTAGAGAGGCAGGTTAGTCTAGTGATGAGATCACTAGCACATGCTCCCGGGACAGCTGGCAAACCAGACAGATCGGGCTTTCTTCTTCCTGGCAAAAGATTTGTAGAGCCTCCCCGTGTTCCTCGCACACTCTCTCAATTCCCAGCTCTTTCTCCTTGTGCAAACCGATCTCTTTGGTTATTTCTGCCACATCTCTCAGCTGCCGGTCCGGCTGCAACTCCCCGCCCTGGAACGGCTCCCTGCACTCGGGGCAGGATCGAGCGGGGGAGGCCTGGGACTCCTCATTGCACTTAGTGATGCAGCCTCGGCAGAAGTTGTGCCCGCACTTCAAAATCGCTGGCTCTTTGAAACAATCCAGGCAGACGGAACAAGTAAGAGCTTCTTGCAGTTTGTTTACCCGGGCTGTGGCCATGGCGTCGGCAAGAAGGAGCAGCAGCAGCAGCTTTGAGTTTCGATTTGCAACGTGGTTGTTACTGATTGGAGGGTGGAGCTGCCAAGTTGGGTGCAGCTGCTGCGTCTCTGGAAAGAGCCCGATCCTGCAAAGTCAGTAAGGCTGATTCAGCCCGTGCCCCTCACTCTAAATGCGTTAAACACTTTGCTGCAATTTCCCCGCAGAGCACTAGCTGCACAATCCCTCATCCCGCCCTGAAATCAGTAGGACTCCATGGCTACAAGTTTAGCAGCTTAGATGGCTTGCATCTGGAAAGCACAAAGATTCAAAGGAAATGAGAGCGAGCTCTGTTGCCTGTACAGGTACTGGCAGCCCTAAAGAAGGACACCCTGTGTGATGCCCCCC
>QEPC01000081.1:4372592-4388072 GCA_003113815.1 Sphenodon punctatus
GGCCTGCTGCCCCTTCTCAGACCCCCCTCAGGTGCGGGGCAGGTGGAATCCACCCCTTCTTGTATGTGGCCCCCTTGGGGAGGGTGACCTTGACCCAGTTCTAGTGGCCCCTGTCCCCCTGGTAGGTAGGGGTGAGGGCCTGGCTGCGAAGGCCCAGGCTGCTCCCAGGGGGGTAGACATGCTGCGGGCGGGCCCCGCGCCTGCATCATGGCCTCGCAGGCCGCAAGGCGCTTCATGAGCTGTTCCCGGGTGGGGGCCCCGTCCCCCTCCCCCGTGCTTTCCCCCCGGGGGTTACTGCCCTGTCCTCCTCGTTGAGGCTTCTTTGGGGCCGCTTTCTTCTTTGTGCGGCCCATCTCGTTCTCCAACTCCGGATTCGTTAAGTTAAGGGCAGCAGCAAACGCTCCTTGCTGCTGCTTTTCGCTCTCCCCCGACGATCTGCCGACCACGCGGCCGAGAACTGCTCCGCCCCTTCTAAAGGGGGCGGGGCTTGTCCTCCGTTTCGGCGCGGCGTGCTTTCCCGCCCGCGCGCCAGTCTGCCTGGCAACAGCGTCTCCGGCCAGAGAGCTCTAACGCGCTCCACCGGCAAAAAACCTCTGTCCCATCTCATCCCTCTCATGGAGGGGGTGGGACAATTACCCCATCACCGACATTGCGGCGGCGAAGGGGACATCTAGGTGGAGCAGAGCATTGAGGAGCAATTCACAGACTGCAAACCTGGGGAACCAGTGGGGCACAAACCCAATCAGTAACGGGACATCACACCGATTGCCTGACCCCCTAGCATCACTTCCATCTTCTTGGGATTCAGCTTCAGTCGGCTCTCCCTCATTCAGTCCCCCACAGCTGCCAAGCATCGGATAAGCACTGAGATTGCAAAATGAGAGGTAGAGTTGGGTGTCATCAGCATATTGATGACACTGAACATCAAACCTTCTCACGACCTCGCCCAGCGGCTGCGTGTACATGTTGAACAGGAATGGGGACGCGATGGAAGCTTGCAGGGCTCCACACAAGAGGTCCCAGGGGAATGAAGAACAATCCCTGAGCACCACCCGCTGATTTCTTCCGGCCAGGAATGAGCGGAACCAGTCAAGAACAATTCTGTCCACCCGGGCCTGATCCTGCAGGTGAGTCACCAACATCTCAGTACCAAAACCTGGATGAAAGCCAGACTGCGCGGCATGCAGGAAACTGATGCCATTCAGATGCTCCTGCAACTGCACCTAGCCACAACCTTTCATTCTTGTTTCAGCCCAACCTGACCAGGTCCTGCCCTCCATTCCTGCCAGTACCCCAACCCTGACTCCACTCCTGTTCCTGATTTTCGGTCTGCCTCCATCCTGGACCCCCACTCCTGGCAACTGACTTATTTGATATAGAATCATTTGAAGCTTCTCCTTCCCGTAAGGGGCACTATTTCTCTTACGGGGCTCAATCATCTCACTCCACAGGCTCTGAATTGCCACCCACAGAATTTGGTTTGCCCTCCTTGCCTGAGCCATCACCTGTATTGTTACCCCAGATTCTAGATAAGGGGGAGAATCGTTTGCTTGTGAAATGCATTATTTATTATCCCTGAAGTAAGGGGGATTAACCTGGGCCTGTGAACCTAGCAATCTCTCTCACACAGACACACACGTGCGCATGCAGGAAAAAGGTAACCATCATGAAGATGTCTCTCACCATCTACAACGTTGTTTATCCAAACAAATCTAAACCATGCAGGCTTTCTAGCTATTTATAAATACAAACATAACCAAGAGGCAGAAAACTTTAATTGATGTTGCTCTACTCAGATTAGTATGATTTTTAAAGCATTTGGGCTGAGCTCACGAATGCCAAGTTGCAGATGAGCAGGAATCTTAACTGCCGAGGTCTAAGCCTCTGATAATAGAGGTTTATGAAGGAAGCACTGACAGAGCCTGGCTTGAGTGACCTGGCAGAAATAATGGAATGCTTGTGGCAGCTAGAAAATGAATGATTGCTTGCTGGCATAACTGCAGGGCGAACCCCTGCCAGGAGTACACATTCTCTCCTGCCAGCTTCTTCATACACAAGTAAAGTACGGAATTTCAGCACGTAATGGCAGAGTGGTGGAATAAGAGGAAGACTGGGCAGCGAAGGGACAGATCCTCCAACTAGAGGAAATCCGTATGCTTCCGCTGAAGCCTGCACTGCTTTTACCCCATGAGGATTGGACTCAAAATACTATTTAACATTCTGCAACCAGGAAACTCAAATCCTGTGAGCAGAATAAATTATGGGAATTAGCTAAATAGTGCAGATTAGATTATGCCAATCTTTCAGTGAAAATGAGTTTCCCAGCATGCCATTCCATCAATATCTTTAAGAACCATCTCCACAAAGTACAATAAAGACCTGTCTGTAGTAGAGCTAAAATGGATGCTAAATTTAGTACCTGTGGAGTAATACCTGCCTTTTTGGGTACTGCATCAGGTACCCAATGGGTTATTTGGGTCCTGATTGGATACCTGAACACCCCCAAAATTGGGTACTTCTGGTACTGATTTTTGATTTACTGATTCCCAGTTGGTATATCAGTATACCAATTGGTATACTGAGTTGGAAAACAAAAGAATTAGCATGTAAATAACACATTTTTAAAAAGTGACCAGAAGTAGTTTTTCAGGACCAGAAGTTGACTTTCCAGAACCAGGAAGTTTATTTCCTGGGACGGAAAATGCATAAATACGTGTTTTAAAAAGAAAAGTAAAAAGTAAAAAAAATAAATACATTGAAACCAGAGTAGATTTGTTGGGACAGGAAGATGCCAAAATATTGCCAGAACTTGATGGAAACCTAATAAATCGATGTCAGGAGTCAGCATATCAACAAAAATGGCTCTTTTTGCATGGACACCATCGTGGGCCCAGTGGGTGGAGGTGGGTGGGTGAGCACACACCACACACACACCAGTGCTGAGCAGGGAGACATTCACACAGACGCCACCGCGGGAGGTTGTGGCAAGGCTGGGGAGGGCCCGCCACCCACCCATTGGGCACCCACCGAACCAGGGCCCCACTGAGCACACACCCATACTGTTCACATAGCAGAGGGAAAACCATGCCCAGCTGAGTGACGTTACAACATGGCCAAGCAAAGGCACATGGCACCACCGCCTGCCAGACTACGAGCGAGTGGGGGAGGAGGGAGCAGGAAGGTCAAGTGATACAAAGAAGCCACCCCAGTCAAGCCCCGAGACACAGGCTATCACAGACCCCACCCACACACCATATTACACACAAGCACACAGGGGAACCCAGCTGGGAGAGGGAGCAGGGGGCCCAGATCCGGGGAAGGGGAGGGGGAGGGACAGAGCACTGTGCCCACAACAAACAGGCAAGTCCCGTAATGGGTGGGGGCCACACCAGCCCCCCGGCTAGGATCACTGCCCACAGCACCCCCAAAGCCTGAAGCACCATGCATGGAAAAGGGCTGCAGAGGTGACACTGGCAGCCAGCAAAGGGCATGAAGGAGGCAGGGTCAGAAGGCACATAGAGGAGAGACAGCAGCAACACACAAAGCATGGGGCAGGGATGCAAAGGGCACAGGCAGAGGCCCAAACCATGCAAGGAAAGGGGGAAGCCAGATACACCAACATCCCCGAGGAAAGACAGCCCAGCCCGCCCATCCAAACAACAGGGAAAAGGGGACAGGACACCAGGGCCCATGGGGTGGGGGTGGGGGGACACAAGACCGTAGGTAAACAGTGGAGGGTGCCAAACCGAGAGGACAGGGGCCACAGGGCCAGGCCACAGAGAACACACAGATACAAAGGACACCAATGGGGAGGGGGAGAGAGCACACATCCAAGGACCCATGCCTGCCAGACAACCACCCCTCACCACAGAGGGGAACGTCAGAGGGAAGGAGAACACAGAGACCAGGGGGGTACAATGCAGATAAAACTTTAATAAAGAACTAACAAGAGCAACAGGCTCAAGGAATCAAACAAACAGAGACACAGAGCGGCAACATAGGGTTTGGGTGGATCTGTGCCCTCAGTAGGGCCAGCGACCCTGGACCCGGCTCCACCAGTCTGCCTGGGCATGGTCCAACTGGTGCTCCCGCTGCAGGACATGCAGGAGCAGCTGAACCGCCTCCTAAAAAACATCTAAAAAACACCTAAAACCCCACTGGTAGCAGTGGCGCAGGTGCGTTCCTGTTGGGGGAGTGCATCTGGGTGATCTGTGTTCTTGCTGAACACGTTGGTGCTGTGGAGTGTTCCTTACCCTCCCCCTCCCCCCAGGGGATTCCACTGTTTTCCTTGACTGTCACGGAGGCCCTCCTTGGCTGTCTCCCTGGTGGTGCTGTGCTCCAGGGTGTGGGTGCTCTCCTGAAGGGGTTGGGGGGCAGTGGAGCTGTCAGCGGTCAGTGTGTGCTCGAGGCTTGTCTGTGCCCTTCCCTGTGTGGGTGAGGGTTCTCCTGTCTTACCTCGCTGTCGGAGGAACTCTTCTCTCTGGGCCATGTTGCTGTTGGTGGGGGGGGGTGCAGCCAGCGCTGTGTTGCTTCCTCTCCCCTGGTGACCTGGTGACCTGGGACCCCCTCCCCATGTCGGCCTGGGGTCCCTTGACTTACCCTGCCCCTTCCGCTGTATGGCATGACGCTGGCTCCCTTTGGCCGTTTTTAGACGAGCGCGGCGGTGCCCGCGCTTGTTTTCAAAAAAGCCGGCAGCCCGTTCCACATGTGACGCTGCCACCAAATATGCGCATGCGCGGGCGATGCGCTTCCATTTCCGGCCGTGTATGACTAGCCTTGATCACCGACCCGGTCAGTTCGCGCCCAGAAATGGATGTGCATTGCCTGCGCATGCGCGTATTCAGCGGCAGCGTCACGTGTGGAACAGGCTGACGGCTTTTTTGAGAAACAAGCGCGGGCGCCACCGCGCTCGTCTGAAAACGGCCTTTGTCTTGTCTTGGGTTTTGTGGCCTGACATGTTGGAAGCCGGCGCACCCATGTCCTTGCTCGCTTCTCCTGTAAGGGGTCCTGGCTGGGCGTTCAGTGTATCTCCTGGGGCGTGTGTCTGCTTATGGGCTCCTGCAGTGCCTCTCTAGCCATGTGTCACTGGTTTCAGTGGACCCTTCCTGTGGGTAGGTGCTTCACATGGACAGCTGGGTGTTCAACACCCATCTCCACCCATGGAGAATGCCGGCTGTTTCCCAATTGCTCCGTGGGTGTAGATGGGTGGGTCGCAGGAGCGTCCACACTCACACGGTACCGTTCACATGGACGTTCTCCCACCCACCTGGTGGGTGGAGATGGGTGGGTGGTGTCTGTGTAAATACAGCAAAGGAAAAAAATCAGTACTGGAAGTCGACGCTATGGGCTTCAATAGGACTACTTCAGAATAAGTGATTTATGGATCACGGTCTGATGTATTATAAATAAATCACAATGAGCTGTATTATGCTGTTTTTATCCCTTTGTTCCTTCACATGCTTATTACTATATCTGGATATGTAGTCATGGAAAAGCTTTAAAAAAGTAACTCCTGGATCAGCATGCACCTGGTTTGAGTCAAAATAGATTCCTCAGCAATTCAAGCACTGTGACGACAGCCTATCTGTCGACAAAATAATGCCAGCATCTCTCCCCCATAATAGAAACCTCTCGGAGTTAACTCCCCTCACAGCCTTGAATGCTGAAAGGGCAGGCCTGGGAGGGGTGAACTGGGATAAGTGCTGCTGAGAGACTGGCTCTCTAGAAGGCTTGTCAACCCTGGCACTGGTGGCTCGACTAGCAGGTAGCAAGAGAGACAGCTGGGGTGCTGAACTATAAAAGGCTTAGAGAGAGCTCTGTCTGGCCAGCACCACTAGGGAAGAAGCAGAGGCTTAGGTTGGAGTCCACCTCCTGAGGTGAAGGGGGAGCCTTGCTGTATTCTACAGACTTACCCTAGACCTGGGTGACCAAAGGATCCTGCCCAGAAATGTCCCAAGGCCTGGGAGCCCAGGAAGGGGGCCCACCTGGAAGCTAGGAACCCAGGAAGGGTCTTTCTCATTCCTCTTTAAGAACAGTGCCCCTTTGTTTGTTAGAATACATAACAGTTTGTGGTGAGCAAGAAGTGTGTGGGCTGCATGGCTTTGGAGCCCTGAGGTTGTGACAACTCATGGTGTGAAGAGGATGCCTGGTTACACCTCTCCTTCCAGCATCCCATGACACCACGTTCATGGAATGTGACACTGAATTCACTCCGTGCTACTGAATTATTTTCTGTAGAATTAGAGCATTCCTATCTTATGCAATATATTACAGCTCACACTTCCCCTGTTTGCAAGGATAACACTGAAAAAGTGAATCCAGTCTACACCATTGCAGTTTCATCCTCCTGCGCCTGGGATAGTTTGAACTATCCCCAATACAGGATGTTAACTTTGAATCACTAAGGATGGCCACTGAAAGGCCAATTGAGTTAACTGTTTCACTGCTGATCCTCTTAGAAGGACTATCCATCTAATGTCAGGGATGCTGTAGGTGTGGCTTTCCTCCACTGAGCAGAGTGGACTAGATGGCCTCTGAGGTACCTTCCAACTCTAATATTCTATGATTTTACTTACTCCACAATCGCAGAATGCCAGAAGCTTAAACTAAGCGCTCTCTAGGACTGAAATGAATATGTATCTTTGTATTTGCAAAAATAATTTGCCTATTTGTTCACCCAAATGAATATCTGAATTAATCACTGTAGTGAAATCTGCTTCTTCCTTTCTTCATCTCTTTCTTGTTTGGTATTCATCACATCTCTACTTAGTTGACTTTGGTTACTCTGGTCTTTGTTTGGTTCTTTTATGTCAAGACCTGGACCAATCGTACTTGTATACAAATTCTTAAAAAAGAAGAAGAAATCAAATGAAACCTACGCAAGATACAACACACCAAACGTTGAAGTGATGAAAATTGAAGTGACAAAGTGACTGGAATACCAAAGGGAAGAACTGAACTGAAAATTCGAAACTACAAACAAAGATGAAAGTGATGGAAGGAAGCAAAACTGCTTCGTTAAAACAAACGCAAATTTGTTGAATTAGTGGGATTTGGCATTCACTTTGAATATTTATTACAGGGCTAGTGCTAAGCAGCTGTCAAATCTCCAGCCTCTCTAACCATGAGAACTTCTCCCAGGCAGTTAGTAATTGGTACTAATTACTTACTAATTGCTTGAGTAATCGACAATATCTATGGCACACTGAAAATGGAAAATGTAAGGACAGAGTAAAATCTTTTATGTTTTATAACACATGCCACAATGGTTAGCCTGTATTACTGTTTTCATATTTCCATATAGGCCTGTAACTAAGGGGGCGGGGGAATGGAATCTCCCCCGTAGAAAAAGATGTTTCCCAGGTTTTCCTCCTCATTTTATTAGTCTGGAAACTAAGCTGTCTAAAGACACAGATTAGTGAATAGAAGCCTAGGGCTACAGAGTAATAATCACAATTCTGGTAAGGAAATGTCTACATAGTTGACCACCAATACCCCACATGTTTTAGCTATGGGCTTATTTCACTATAAAAGTTTCCAGTTTTACCTTTCTCACAGGCTGCCATAAAAAAGCCGGTATTTCTACCATCATAACACAATCTAGAAACTTTGCCACAGAATATATGTCCAGTTTATCACAGACTATTTAAAGATTCTGCCCTTCTTGGCTACGTCCCAGTCCTCAGAGCAATGTGCTGATGGAAGGCCTATTGAAGAGAATGGGGTCTATGCTAGTACAGCCCTTTGAAGACTGGAACCTTGAGGTATTTTAGTTCGAGGTTTTAAAAGAATGCGTGACCGGTTATAATGTGCAAGATGTTGTGTCTAAACCCCACCTGAGGGATTTTTATACATGGCGTGATTTCACACCGTGTGTATGCCGTGCATGTCTAAAAGCGGCTGTAGATATAGAATATAGCTAATACGTGATAATATTATTATATATTACATTATTATATCACTGTTATATTATTACATTTAGAAGAGGCTCTACTGTGGACATCAAGCCAGAGGGTGTGATCTTTGCTTATGACTTTCCCTCCATTTGATCTCAGTTAAAAAGATAGCCCCGAAATCACAACGGAATGTGAGAAGCTGCTTTCATTGTTGTAACTCAAAATGAAGTCATAATGCGCAAAGTAGTGTTAAAAGAATACAACTTTTATGCTAATATTGGATTTTCCAATGTGTTGTATAATCTCTCCTAATTGAACACATCGGGAGGTATGTTTCCATCTGGATTAGAGAGGTGTGTAGATGGAAGGCTCATAAAGCCTGTTCAGAATAAAGAAGGTATAGATAAGACATGTCTGGAATCAAGAAGGCTCAGCATATGGGAGGCCTGGATAAGGACACTATTTTGTAAATCAACATTGTCAGAACTTTAGGGCTATGATGCTAATCACACTTACTGATGAGTAAACTCCATTGAAAGCCATGAGAATTTCATAAGTAAATGTGGTTTTAAAATCCTGGCCTAGGAGTGAAATTTCACTCTCTCCCAGACCCCAAATATCTCAAGTTCCATAATGCCAAATTATTGCTCTCTTTTTTAAGCAGCAGGCTTTCAGTTACCTGACTCCAATGTTGTGTTTGAATTTAAAAAAAAATTAACAGCCCAACTGGATGGAAATGCAAAAAGTGGAAAAATATTTTTAACAAGCAAAAGTTTATTTTTCTCCCTAAAGCAGCTAGCAGGAGACCTATGCCTCGGTTTGAAGACACCTGGCTTCCCTAGGGCATAAGCATCTCTTCCTCATATACTTTGCCAAGTCCCCACTGTACTGCTTCCGAGTTTGTTTGTTTTTCAGTAATTAAGTTGTTTAGGAATCATGAGAGAACTCATGACCTCAAGCAGCCATAAGGTGCTGATTGGCTCATTAAGAGATTCCATCCGAAAATAATGTCTATTTATACAAAGATCCAGGAGCTCCAAGGGGGAGGCAAGGAATCACCTGGGATCAGTCTGAGATGAGGCTTTCATTACACTTGGAAGGATAATTACAGAAGAGGGAGAGGAAGAACATCAAACTGCAGAGAATATCTCCACTAATGAGAGGGGTTTTTTGTTTGTTTTTCTAAAAAGGTAGTTCATTCAAGTGTGCTTTGGCAGATGAGAAAGTAGCTGAGAAAATTAATAGGTGATGAAAACATACATACACCCCAAGATTGTGGGGAACTGAGAGCACAAGGAAATACCCTATATTATGGCACGGCTGTACCCAGTGACACTTCCCCAGAAGGGTTCGTCTCACAGGAAGAGAGGCTGTACTGGAAGTTCAGTGTGGTTCTCCACACTTCAGGTCTCACTATTTGATTTTCCTAATTGAGGAAGTGTAAGATATTTCATGCTGGTTTTCTCCTTGAAGAGGGAAACCGAACTGCAGGAAAGGGAGACGCATAATAGGAAAAGAAATGAAAGGCTGGGAGGAAAGTTGAAACGAGTCTTTTCCTGTTTTTTCTTTTTCTTACGTTATTATTTTAAAGTGGGGATTTTGTACTAGCGGAGGCTCTTCTGCTTGGACAAGAAAGGACTGAAAAGGGGATAGGATAGTTTACAAAATCATGACTGGGGTGTTTTCAGACTTTAGCGTTGATTAATCCGGGTGCCACAGTCACGTTTGAAAATGGCTGCCCAGATGTTACCATGGTCTGACTCCTGAGCGTAGTGGAGTTTAGCCTGGGCTGCCACTCAGGGAAATCACCACGTGATAGGCTGGGCTAAGCTCCACCATGATTGGGAGCCAGCCAGTGGACCCGGAGTAAAGCGGGCCATTACGTCTGATAGCCCGCTTTACTTACCGCAGTCTGGAGTGGTGTTGGGGGATGGGCACCATGGCAGCTGTCATTAGCCCACCATGGCCACCCATCAGCTGGGCAGTGGGGTGCTGCACGCAGTGTGGGGATGGAGACATGCGGACACACATCCATGTGTTTCCCTATCCTGGCACAGGCTGCCAGAATGCTGTTTTGGCAGCCCGGCAGACCCCGGTTGGCGTGACGGCTATCTCGACTGCCTGTAGATGACCGTGGTGGCGGCAGCTATCATGTGTAAAAGTGACCTTACATGGAATAAGTAAATAGGGAGTTGTTATTTACCCTCTCACATATTACTAGTACAAGAACTAGGGGACACTCCATGAAACTAACTGGCAGCAGATTTAAAACAAATAAAGTCCTTTTTCACTCAACATAAAATTAACTTGCGGAACGTGTTGGCAGAGGTGGTTGCAAAGGCTAATACTATAACTCAGTTTAAGAAACAATTGGATCTGTTCTTAGAGGATAGGTCCATAAATTGCTATCAGTCAAGTCGGTCAGGGGACGTAACCCCTGACTATCAGGAGCTGGGAGTAAATAGCGGGGAAAGATCACTCTGTTGTGCACCTCTGTGAAGTGATGAAAGGTGGCCACAGCTGGAGTCAGGATGTTGGGCTGGATAGGCCATTGGTCTGACCCAGTATAGAACTAATGTTCTTATGGTTTTGCATTTAATGTACTGTGCTAGGACACAGGAGACTTGAAATTAGTTCCTTTTTGACAATCATCTCCCTGCTTGACCTTAACCAAATTATTTCTTGGGAAATCCTGGCTCCATTGAAAACAAAGATAAAACTCTTCAGTGGGATCAGAATTTCATTCTTATTCCATGACTCAGTATCCTCCAGAAGGGGGCAGGACCACTGTAGGGCAGGGCAGGACAAGTTTCCGATGTAACGCTACCCCTTCTGAAATATTGTGATGTCTAGTTGCTCCATAGGAGTGGAACCACGTTGGAAAAGAGGTGAAAAAATCCCTATGGCCTGCCTTCTTTTGGACCTACCCACTTTCCGCTGCCCCCTTAAAGCTCTGATTCGCTAGGTTGACTATGGGCGTATCCCTGGCTAACCAGGAGGAATTGGGACTTCCCCTGTAGCACTGAGATGAGAACGTGTTCCCTTCACGTTGGAAAATACCTACTTTTCGGGAGTGCTTGTGACCATTCATCGGTATTTCCCCACTGTTCAACAATTCCGTGCCTCTGCCATGATGAAATTGGTGCTGGCAATTTTCTGTTATATCCATCACTTTTCAGGACGTTCCAGAACTTCTTCGAGACCGTGCAGGATTTTTTTTTGTCTTTTCAGTACTGTCCTTTTGCATCAATTTCTGGCACTTTTGGTGTCAATTTCCAGCACTTTTGCATCACTTAGCCAGTATATAAAGCACAAGCTGCTAAGCATAGCTGGGAGCAGCTCAGTTCATGTTGCATTCAACTAGTGAAAAATAGCAAAAAAATAGTGGAAAAGCCAATAAGTTTCATTGTTGCACAAATGATGGCAAATGAAACAGCATTCACTACGATTGCTCGAATCAGGCCTAAATCCTAGAGACTTTGGGTCAAAACCTGAAGGCAGGAAGCTGGGTGGAGCAACTAACCTTTTTCTCCTTGTCATGTCTCAAGACCCCTGCTCTTATTCCTAGCCTCAATCCTTGCTTTGTTCCGTGTTCCCACATGGCTCTGGTTCTTGCTCTCACTCCTAGTCTTATATTTTCTCTAGTCCTGCATTCAGTTTTGTCTCCTATTTTAAAGGCCTGCCACACTCTTCATAAGCCAATTCAAAATAGTCTGTAGGGAAAACGTTTCCCCAACCACTTGGGTCCAGTATTAAACCAACAGCCATTGATGGGGTGGCCTGATGTCCAGCTCAGGTTCGTCTCCCTGAAAACAAATCCTATCCAGTTCCACCTTCTCCTTCCCAAAGAGTCCTGTTCAGTTTGGGTGGGGCAGGGTTTTTGCTGGATCCCCAGGTATGGAGCAAGGAAAGGGAGCACGCCGATCCCCCTGGAGCACATTTGTCCTCAGGTGAACATTTGTCCTCAGCCCTTGGCTTTTGGTTAAATAATGAAACAGAAGGGACAGCTGTCAGTGTCCCAGCCAAGAATGGGGAATCAGTTTGCTGGGGAGCACTGCCAGAGAGAAGAGGGGTATAAACTGGATGTCCCAGGGGAATATGGAAGCTATCTTTCCCTTCTTTGGCTTCTGATAATGAGGGACAGTCCACCCTACTGCCTGGCCGCCCACATGGGAGACAGAATGTGTGCCATTGCCGCTGTTTGATTTCCAGAGACCTTTTGTACAAGTCCAGCTCGTTTTAACACTAACTCCTCTTGCACAGAGTGATTTATTTAAACACAAATCCTGCTACTCACATATTAGAATCACATGGTGGATGCAAAACAAAACTCATTTGCACAGTACATTTCTTTTGGAAGAATTAATTTTCTCTTTCATTTCTCCCCTGTTCTCCCCAGGGACCTGATTTTTTTTTTATCCCCATTTTGAAACAGGAGGCAATTTCCAGAAAGAATAGGCAGGACTCGCATGTTTTCAGAAAGATTAATAGAAGGCATAGGTGAAAGGTCACATGCTTCCAGATTAAATAGCTTGCTGATGACACAGCATATTCTATAGAGTTGAGAGAGCAGGCTGAGTGGGTAGGAGGCATAATGAGTAAATCAAATAAAGAATGGGGCTCCATTTCTTTGGGAGTATAAATTTTTTCCTAGAGTTTGAGAAACAAAAAATGCCCAGACTTCAGAGTCATTCAAGGGTTAACCAAGTAGAGTACAAGGGGATAGACAGCAATGTCTACCATTTTGACTTTCATTTTGGTTTCTCAGTTCAAAATTGCCAAAAGCAAATTATATTTAATGTCCTATATATATATATATATATATATATATATATATATATATATATATATATATATATATATATATATATATATACACATACAAAATGATAACTTTTATTTTAATTGAACATTTCAAAATATAATGCTGACATTTCTGGATCACAAAGTTTTGGAGCTTTTTGGTTTTGCTGAATTCCCCAACCCCCTCCCAACATTTCATTTTCATTTGGAAGAGAAGCTAGTTTGAAAATCTCAACGTTCCAGTGTGAGAAGTTCTGTTTTCACAAAAGCTTTGCCAGAAGGTTACTGGGAATGAAGCTTCCTATAAGCTTCCTCCGATGAAGTGGAAGATAAACCAATAAGACTTGCTGATGACACAAAACTATAAGGCACTGTACACATGTTGAATCATAGAGTTGGAATGTACCTCAGATGTCAGTGCAGGAAAGCTGTAGCTACAGCATCCCTGAGAGTTGGCTGTCCAGTCTCTGTGTGAAAACCACCAAGGAAGAAGAGCCCACCACCTCCCTAGGCAATTTGTTCCACTGTCAAACAGCTCTTACCGTTAGGAAGTTCTTCCTAATGTTTAACCAACACCTGCTTTCTTGTTTGAGCCCATTATTTCTAGTTTTGCCTTTAGGGGCAAGAGAGAAAAACTCTTTACCATCTTTTCTGTGACAGTGTGGTTTTGGTTAATGCCAGAGGCAGGAGTTGCTTGGGGGTGTGGGAAGAAATATGTGGTTTTGGTTTTTAATGCCAGAGGCAGGAGTTGCGTGGAGTGGGGGGAGATGTCTGGTTTCTGTCGCATTTTTACCCTGATTTTTTCTAGCTTTGGCTCTCTATTGCATCTTGTTCAACCTTTCCTAAATTCAAGACCCAGGTGCCATCAGCTGTTTCCTGTTTGACCACGTGCAGCCTCTCCTCTCCTCTCTCCACTGGCTCCCCCTTCCTAAACGCATCCGATTTAAACTCCTGGTATTCACCTTTAAAACACTTCACAGCCAAGCTCCCCCCTACCTCTAATCTCCTTATGCACCTTTAAAACATTTCACAGCCAAACTCCCCACTACCTCTAATCTCCTTACGCACTCCTGCACGCACCCTCCACTCCTCCTCTGTCCCCTCCCTCACTCTCCCTCGTCTTCCATGCTCCCCTAACCGCCTTCGTCCCTTCTCCCTCGCTGCCCCCCATGCCTGGAATTCCCTTCCTACCCACATCTGCCTCACCTCCTCCCTCCGCACCTTCAAATCCCTCCTCAAGATCCACTTCAGTGCCACCTTTCCCGATGCCTGCTAGTTGCTTTCCCCCAATTATTTATGATCTGTCCTCCTTTGCAGACTCCTGTCTAACTGTAACCAAGCCAAGCACGCTTCGCAGTCACTTGCATATTTGTTTGCTTCTCCCTTGTCTTCCCTTTGTCACCTCTCCTTGTCACCCCCTCCTTGTCTTTTTAGATTGTAAGCCGTAGGCAGGGACTGCATCTTTATCTTTGTTCTGTAAAGCACTATGTATATGTTTATAATAATAATAATAATAATAAATTAATTAATAGTATTTATAGACTCGGAATAAGTCAATGCTCACCCTTTCCTTGGCTACACTAAATAGATTAAGTTTTTGTTTGTGATGGACTCCCTTTCCCCTTCCTCTACTCTTTTTCTTCTCCAATATCCAGAGAGGGAATTAAAACATGGTGCGAGGAAGTTTGATTTCTGGGTTTGTTCTTGATGCTTGCTCATGTCAGAGTGTCATGCTAAAATTGAGAAATGTTAGGAGCAAGACCCATATTGTTGGGGATGTTAGTGGGAATTTTATGTAATTGAATTTTGTTTCATTTTTGTTTAAGTATTAATTTTTACAGGCTTGAAGGGGTTACCCATTACTTAGGGTTAAGCTTTACACTATTGGGTTTTTATGTGACTGAATTTTATTTGAATATTAATATTAATTTCAGGGGCTAGGCTCGATCAAGCCCATGCTCCATTTAGGAGAAAGACCTAGGCTTTGTCATATTTATTTGACACAGCTTATTGCTTTGTACTAAATTTTTGCTTTTGTGATATTTTATTTGTTTTTTTTCATCACCTATGGTTAAAACAATACATTATTATTGATTGATTTGAAAATTGAGAAACTAATATGTAGTTCTACCTTTCCCTGTCTACCTCCTCCTACATTTTGTCTTGTGGGGGAAATTTCTCTCTCCCAGAAATGTTCACTGTGATTCTTGCCTCCAGTTTCCTCCTCTTTTTTCGTGCATTATCTGCTCTGTGTTGGCTTTTCCCTCATATATAATGCTACTTCTGCTGTTCTAGAGTACATGGGTTTGATCAGTCCCATATGTCTGGGCTGCATTCTTCTCAGAGAATCCCTTTGGTTTAACTTCTTCTGTAGAGGGTTCTTTCTGGCTGAAAGAAGATGGAGTGAGAGAGCTGTTTTGGCGAGACTTTTACTCTCCTTTGACTCTTGTGTCACAGAATTTTAGTGGAAGAGGGCAAGGGGGAAATGCAAGTCCCTTGCTGATCAGCATTACAAATAATAACATAGTTATTACAGTGGCATTGCAAATCTAGAGTGCTGTAGTGCTGCCCTCTCTCTGTTTTTTTTTAGTCAATTATTGCCTACGTTTTAGAGAGTTCCAGAGAACCAGTAAATATAAATCCAAAACTAATTCAGTTAGAACAGTAGTACACTTTCTCTTGCACAGCAGATGTGGTGTACTTGACATAGGGTGATTTCAGACATGACAGGGCGGCTTTGGCCCCATCACGGAATCACCCTTTTGATTCCTTGCCGGAATCA
>QEPC01000081.1:4388172-4405559 GCA_003113815.1 Sphenodon punctatus
AACACACGAACCGATCGCGGCCGAACCGAACGGCCGAACACGAACCGCGATCTGTTCGCCCATGCCTATAGCCAGACTTCTCTGAGACAACCAAGAGAGTAACTCTAATGGAGACAGGTGGTGTAGCTGTACTGGAGTCCATGAGCATGGGGGTCCATGCTCCCTGGCGTAGAAGAGTTGGGGATGGGGAGGCCCCGTACCATCTTGTGTGCCAAGGTCCATTCCAACCTGGCAACACCCTTAGAGATGTCTTGTTATTGAGTGCTTTAACCCTGTGTGAAAATGCTGTTTGAACGTGAGATGGGTGCAGTTTGATCCAACCAGGATGTGAGATTTGGAACTTTCCACAGGTGCAAGGGGAAATCTCCAACCTTGATTGAAGGTGAAATTTTAAGTTGCCAGGTGTTGGGATTAAAATGAGTTCTTCTGTATGGGATTTCTAGTCAACATCCTGGGGTTAACAGGCAAAGACACAACAACTTCTATTCAGCTGGTAAACTATGTCTGTTGGGTTCTTTACTCTGTACCTAGGCCACACTGACCAGAGCAGTGGAGAGCCATAGAGACTTTCTCTAGTCCCACATCATCCACTGCCCTGAGTAGATCTTGGCCAGAGCAAGATTTTGACTGGACAAATACATGCTAAATATATCCCTGTCTCTTTCTACAGATATACCTTAAAGCTTTTTCATTCCAGGGTCCACTTTAAAAGTTAGTACAAGCTCCAAAGGCTGCATAGGAGTTTGAGGGTGGGGGTGCTTATTGGGTGCACTCAGGAGTGGGGAAGTAACCGATTCATATCCATTCTAGTCCTGACTTAACCAGGAACTCACTTTGTGCCTTCGGCAAATCACTGTTTCTTGGCCTCAGTTCCCTATCTATACAATGGGAATGTATGATCTCTGTTTCTCTATGTTCCCCTCCTCTTTGAGTGAAAACAGACATGCACGTAACTCTGCCTTAACATTTCTTATGCATGTTGCAGGGCTGTACTGGTGTCCATTGCAACCCTGCAACATGCGTAAGAAATGTTAAAGAAAGTTGTGTTAAAGAGGAGTTTAGGTGCATGTCTGGTTTCACCTTTCGTCTCCCCTCCCTTGCCTGTCCTAGATAGTGACCCCCTTGAGGCAAGGGCTTGTCTGTAATCATAATTCTTCAGCATTGGGCACATTGCTGACACTATATAAATAATTGTGGGGCTCGGTAGAGCTTTACTTGAGTTCCAGAATAGATGCCATCTAAAACATCTGAAAATAAATTATGATAAAACCAAAATCATGGTGGTAGGCGGTCGATATAGGAAACATAGCTGGTCCATACGAGGACATCGGATAGAACAAGTACAGGGCTTTCGCTATCTGGGTGTCAGGTTGACAGATTCCTGTTCATGGAAATTGCAGGTGCGGATGGCCAAGGAAGTGGTAAGCCCAGAGATAGGGGCTATCGTACGTTTTTCCTATGCCCATGGCCAACCGTCTGCTTTGGTGTTGCGCCGAATCTTGGAGGCTAAAGTCTTGTCACGACTGTTATATGGATCTCATGTATGGGGCATTGAGGTGGAAGCAACACGACAACTCCAACCTGTAATTACTCAGTGTTGGAGAAAGATCCTAAGATGCCCCCAAGCTATAAGCTCGGCCATGGTCCTGACTGAACTGGGGTGTCCTTCTTTGGCAGCTTTGATTGATATCAGACTTCTGTCATTCTGGGCGAAATTACGCGATGCACCCGAGGGCTCTTTGTTGGAGCGTACATGGGTGGAGAAGGCCACAGAAAAAGTGGGGGGGGACCCATGGTACTTGGAGGTGACCAGTCGATTGTCACGGCTGGGATTCTCTGAACCTCATTTTCACTATGCGACCAGTAAACAGGTTAGAGAGACATTGAAGATGCGAATAAGGGATATAGATAGGCAGTGCCTTAGGGCCCTGGCATCCAATTCTCAGTCAGCACCACTTTATCAACTTATCCTGCCCCCCCAGTCTGGAGCTTCTTATTTATATTCTTGGATGCAATCTGATCTGAAGTTTAGATTTGGTACACTCAGGTTCCAAACAGTTAAAACAGCAGTCCTCCTAGGGAGATTCATGGGGATTCCATATGAGGAGCGGATATGCCCTTGTGGGAAGGAGGTGGAGAGCCTTAATCATTATTTGCTGAAGTGCCCCCTGTATGCCCAATTGCGTGTGAGGCTGTGGGATGATATAGGTATGGGAACAGATTGGTCCGAAACCAAGCAACTAATTTTTCTGTTGGGGGACCAGGTTCATGAAAGGTCCAAGCGGGTGGCTATTTTTGCCATCAGATGTGATGCCATTCGGTCCAAATTGTAATCGGGTCGCCCTGGAGGCATAAGATGTTATAGGAGGTGTGTTTGTTTGTAGATATGTGATATGGTAGAGATCCTGTATCATGATGTATTTTATTCCTTTGTCGGCCTCTGATGGTGTATTGGCTCATCATGTCTGATTGTAATATGTAATGGCCATGTGGCTACACATAATAAAGTTATTATTATATAAATAATTAATAATACTGCATCTACTGCATATACCACAGATCCATCGCCTATCCCTGAGCACATGTCCTCATCTCTCTTCCCTTCCCATGAGCCTCTCTCAGCACATGAGGGGAGGGATTGTGGATCCAGGGGCCAGATCCAAGGATCGGAAAGGGGCCAAATATAAAAACAGCTGTGGGCTGGATTTGGTCCATGGTCCAGAGGTTCCCCACCTTTGGCTTGAATAATGTAATATAATTTAATATGGAGGGAATCTGAAAATATGACATACTAGCTAAGCAGAGGAGTGGAATGAGCTGATGAGCTCAGTTGCTGCTGTGTTGTGGACTGAAGTGCAACTACATGTGCATTCTCATGGAATTTTCCTCCTGCTGTGACTGATCTGCTTTTATTGGCAGGTTTTGGCAGTATGCGAAAATCCACAAAAGCTTTGCTGTCTCTGAACTGATCTCCCTTTAAGCATGATGGTGCTGCCTTGCCCTGCTAAATTAAAACAGTACCAGAGTTGATTCAATGTATATTCTGTACTGCCTTCACTTTCCCAAATTGACATACCATGAACATTTGAAAGTGTTGCCTAGCTCAGGATGTTCTTGTGTTGGAGTTTTAACTGCTTACTGTTTTTAAGAGCAGATGTGAACAGACTGAAAGTGACCCTCATTTGATCTACTGCATGCGTGCACAGATGCATGAACCTACATAGAAGGCTACTAAACAAATACATAGCTTTGAGGCTTCTTAAATTGTTGGGACATGCTAAGTGCTGCTATCAATGCAACCTGTTCATAACTGGGGGGCAGCACTAAACAATACATTTCCCCCTGTATTTAAAATGGTTTAAATCAGCTGTTCACAAACTTTCTTGCCTGTGATGTCCCATTTTGAGACTTAAGTATAATTCCAGACAACCCCAGACAGCTGCAGGTACTCCTGCCATTGAACACACTGCCTGTTGGTGGTTATTGGAGACAGGTTCCTGCCCAGTGGGCTTACAATCTAAGAAGGACAAAGGTGAGGGGATCACAGGGAGAGAGAGGACACACACACACATTCCCATTTTTCAGATGGGGAACTGAGGCTGTAAAATTCCATATTAATTTCAAAATTCTGGTTGGCCCCACCTACCGTTGGCTTGGCCTCACCCACCATTGGCTTGGTCCCGCCTACTCTTGGTTCCATCCACTGCTGGCCCTACCCACTTCCCAAGTAGCCTTAGAACTCACCAGCCACCACTGAGCTGGGTGTCATCAGCATACTGATGGCACCTCACCCCAGACCTCAGAATGATCTCACCCAGCAGCCTCAGCTGCACATTGAACAAAAGGAAAGACAAAATGGAACCCTTCAGGACACCACAAGGGAGGCCCTGAGGGACAAGCAATCTCCCATCACCACCTGCTGGGGCCTCCCTGAAAGGAATTACTGGAATCACTCAAGAGCAGTCCCATGCACCCCTGCTAGATCCTGTAGTCACATCAACATCACCCCATGATCAATTGTATCAAAGGGGCCAAAAATTCTAACAAGATCAACAGGGCACTATTCCCCTTGTTGAACTCCAGGTGTAGATCATCAACCAAGACCACAAGCACAGTTTCTCTGCTATACCCAGAAAAAAGCCTAACTGAAATGGTCCCAAGAATCCAATAGCATTGAGGTGAGTCTGAAGCTGCAATAACCTTCCCTAAAAAGGGAAGGTTAGAGAGCGAGCAATAGCTGGCCAGTCAGCATCCAAAGATGGTTTCTGGAGCAGGGGTTGGAGAACCACAATTTTGAGGGTGTCCAACAACCTAACCTCCCAAAGGGAAGCATTGACAACCCCAGCCAGCAATGGTCCCAGTGTCTCCTGACTGGCTTCCACCGGCCAAGACTGTCACGGGGTGAGGGGAAGGGAGCAGGAAAACAAGGTAGGGTAACGAAATACGCCTAACAGGGCGGTCACCTCTCCGAAAGGGATTTCTATCAAGGATTACAATGTCCCTCAGGGTGGTAGGTGGGCTTTCCTCCTGAACTAGAAGGCAGCCCTTTTCATCATCGGGACTAGTGGAGAGGTGACTAGTTGCCCCAACAAGAGGAAATAATACGTACACCGGGAAGGGAACCAGACTCTCGGGGGAATATACAGGGCCCAGGACACCGTGAAATATTGGTGTAGGAGGAAGGAAGGGGAGGGGATAAACCCTAGGGAAGGGGGAAGGGGACTAGGGAAGGTAAGGATTAAGGAAGGGGAAGAGGAGTGCAGGGGAGGGCAGGTCACACTTGCTATAGGGAGGACTTGTCAGGTGAGATCAAGGCATGGAGTCAAGGGTTAGGGAAGAAGGGAACACCACACCACACAATCCCACTAGCACTGGCACAGGAGTAACAACACTAACACAAGACCACACTTATCCTTACACTCTTACCAGGGAAGGGGAAAGGCAGGACCACTCACTCACACTCGCTCTCAGGGTAGAATCCACCAGACAAGGTTGAGGGTTTGCAAGACAGAAGCTCACAGGAACAAGGGGGCCAGCCTCTCATAAATGATTACCGGCGAGGGTTACAGCCCTCGCCGGCTCCTCTTATGGAGCCAAATCTAATTGCGGCAGGTGAGCTCAGGGCGGGGCCCCAACCCGTCTCCGAGCTAAACGCCGCTCCCAGATGGCCAGGGGGCGGGGCTAGGAGCGTCCAGAGAGCGCCGGGTAGCCCCGCCCCTCAAAGCGGCTCCACTGACGCTCCCGGAGCGTCCCCCCGCCAAAACAGCTGATAGACAGCAGGATCGCCGCCGCTGCACCCTGACGAAGACAGGTAAGGATCTAATTCACAACTGGTTTCTGCATCACCCCTGCATTGGAAACTGATCCAAACAAACAGAACAAGGCTGAGATTTCACAGCCCCAAACTCCGACTCTGCAGTTGAAATAGCAGCACCCAAGTCGTGGTGAATACAAGTGATTTTGTCTGCATAGTAGTTAATAAAAATGTCACAGCAGGCAATAGATGACTCTAGTTCATGGGAGAGACAGGCCGGATTAATGAGGCCACTCACCACATGGAACAGCTCTTCAGGATGAGACTTTGCAGATGCTTTGAAAACAGAGAAGAAAGTTTTCTTTGCTGTCATCACAGCTATGGCACAGTCCTTCAAAAATGATCATTACCACAATCGGTCAGCTTCAGTGTGCCACCTGTTCTCTAGCTGCCTACCCGCCTGCTTCAACTGCCTCAGGTCCTCCCCATGGGGACCTATGCTGCTGCAGCGGTGGAATCAGGCACCTGGGTGCAATTGTGTCAATGGCCATGGTCAGGATGTCATTCCACAAAGTGACCAGGTCATCGACTGAGAAGCTGTCGAGGTCAGTGGGTAAATCCCCCAGAGAGTTCTGGAAAACAATTGGATCTATTAGTTTCTGGGGAAGACCAATCTAACTGGTCCACAACCCTGACAAGGGCAGGGTTCTATAAAGTATTGCACACATAGGTAAGAAAAATGTGTACACAAATATAAAATGTGTATCAATTATTGGCCGGGCAGTAACATTGCTGAGAAGAATGTGGGGTTTATAATGAACCACAAATGGAATGAGTGAGCATTGTGATTCTGTTGCAAAGAAAACCAATGACTTTTGGAGTTTCTTTAGTGGAAGCACCATATCCAAGACTGTATTTGTGTGCTCAGCACTGGGGAGGTCTTGCCTGTAGTATTGTGTCCAGTTCTGGTTACCACTTTTTCAAAAGAATGTGGACAAACTGAGAAGACTCAGAGGAGATCAACAAAGATGATAAATGGTTGAGGAAAGAAGTTACATGAGAAAAAGTTAAAGTTGCTGGGTACGTTTAGCTTGGACAAATGAAGACAGGGGGAACTGGATATCAGTTGTCAAATATTTAAAAGACTGCCATAAAGAAGATTAGAAAATAATTGTTCTCCATTGCCACTGAGATGGACAAATTCAATGGATTCAGGAGGAGGAAGAACTTCCTACCTTGTAAGAGCAGTTGGGCAATGGAAGCTGTGACCGAGTGAGGCTGTAGTGTAGGACCTACTTCACTGGAGGTTTTTAAGAGGAGGCTGGGTAATAAATATTTGGTGGGAATGGCTTAGGCCTGCTCAGTCCTGTCTGAGAGCAGGGGGGTTGGGCTTGAATCTTGAGAACTCTTACAGCCCTGTGGTTCTGAGTTGGATCCAATGAGTCTGACCTGATCTCAGCAAAACAGGAAAATGAGAGCTAAGGCAACTATCACTGTGCTCTGCCTTCTGCATTTGCTGGGGTCTGTGGTTTGCATTGCGCACTGCTTCCATGTCTGCTAACCTGGCATTTAATATCCTTTAAAAGTGGCAGCACAGACATCCAAACAGACTTTCATTTACCACGTACTTATTTGCAGCAGCTTTCTTTGCTGGGTTTCAGGGAAGGCGACAGTAGCAAAGATAGCCTAGAAGTGACTCAAAGAAGAAATTAAACCTAGAAGCCTGAGGCACAAAAGAATCAACTTAAGCAGCAGATTTGGCTTTGTGGAGCTCTGAATGGGGGATTGGAATGAGAGGGATAATTTAAGGTGACAGGAGCAGAGGTCATCATTAGTCACTGCCTGGTAGCCATCAGCAAAGGTCACTCTGAGCACCACCAGCTGGGTGGGCAGAGAAAGGAGGGTGAGTCACGTGTGTGTGTACAACTGTCAGAGGAAATCATGTGAACAATATCATAGCCTCTCTTCCTTCCATGAGATTCTGAAGGCAAATGATAGAAATGGGGGCTCTCGTGTTCTGGTCTAGGATCTGTCTCCTCAGCCAAAACCCTTGTTCATGCCATGGTCATCTCTCGCCTTGACTACTGCAACCTCCTCCTTACTGGCCTCCCCCATTCTCACCTGTCCCCCCTTATCTCCATCCCAAACTTCACTGCTAGGGTCATCTACTCAGTCAGTTGCTTCAACCACGTGCAGCCTCTCCTCTCCTCACTTTACTGGCTTCCACTTCCCGAACGTATCCTTCACAAACCTGGTGTTCACTTACAAATCCCTTCACAACCTGGCTCCCCCTTACCACTCAGCCCTAGTCTCCAGTCCTTACACACTCCTGCACGCACTCTCTGCTCCTCCTCTGTTCCCTCCCTCGCTCTCCCTCATCTCCCCTGCTCCCCTAAGCGCCTTCATCCCTTCTCCCTTGCTGCCCCCATGCCTGGAACTCCCTCCCTATCCACATCCGCCTCACCCCCTCCCTCCGTACCTTCAAATCCCTCCTCAAAACCCACCTCTTCCTCGCCGCCTTTCCCAACGCCTGTTAGAACTTTCCTTTCAATATTTGCTGTCTGCCCTCCCCGCTGACTCCTGCCTAACCGCAACCAAGCCAAGCACGTGCACCTGAGACTTCACATCCGCTTGAATGTAATTTATCCTTTGTCTCTCCCTATGCCCCCTCTCCTTGTCTTCCCCCTCCGTGTCTATTAGATTGTAAGCCGTAGGCAGGGACCGCATCTATCTTATTGTTCTGAAAAGCACCAGGTACACAGCTGGCGCTATACAAATGCTTATAATAATAATAATAATAATAAATAATTAATAAATTAATAATGTGCCTCAGTCCATATTCCATGCATAAGAGAGGCCAGAGGAAAGCACCATTTCCCTCCAATGTTTTCAAGCTCTCTGAAGGAAAGGTATCTAAGCCTATTGGACAAAACCCAATTAGTGCTTTCACTTTGGGACAAATGCATTTTCTCACTGGGGTAACAAGTTTCTTCCACTTTGTCACTGATGCATGTGGTGAGATACGTGGAGGGAAAGTAGCCAGGTGATGCTGAAAGGGAGGGATGATAGCATTGGCCAGAACCAGGCACTAGGGTTACCACTTACGTATATTTTTCCAGGCCACTTATGAAAAATACATATTTCAGGGCCTGCATTGGTGCCATAGGTGTCAGTGCAGGCCCTGCGACATGTATAGTCCATAACCGGCCTGGAAAAATATACTACATAGGTGGCAACCCTACCAGACACTGGGCAAGCTTTCCAGTGTTTGCAGCATGGGTGAGTTTTGGCCTGCAGTCTGTCCCTTTCGAAAGGCTGGAAACTTTTTTTTTTTCTTTTCTGAGGAGCAGGTGTTCAAACCTTCCTGAAAACCTGCGGTCAATTTCACGTATCTTGGTTTGGGCATCCAGGGCAGAGATTTGGGCACCCAAAGTCACTAGCTGCTTTTGAAAACATAGGGCTTGTTTTCATGGCTATGTTTTGGGAAATATCTGTCACCTAACTCGTTTTAACCCTGTGTTCATGCAAGCAGGGAGAGTTAAAATGAGGATAAAAGGGAGGTACTTACCTTTCCAAACAAGTATACTCTGACTATCTCTGGACCGATTGTCCAAAGAAAGCCTGCCTCCTGATGATGAGTGAGGAGCTCTTTGCATGCTGTAAATCAGGCTTTCATGCTGAAAAACAAGACTGATTATCCCCCTCCCCTTTTGTCCATGGGAGGCATCTGTCCTTCCTGAGATTGCCACGTTAGGACAGTTGTGTTGCAGTTTGACAGGCGTAGTGCCCCAGTCAAATTCCTCACTTGACATTGTTTCTAGAATTGGGACTCTTGGGGCTGGGAGCGAGAGCCCATTGCGGTACCCCACCCCCACTTCATTGAGGAAGTGAAAAAATAACATGTCACAGTCAATCCAATAGAAACAATGCACATCACAAGCAAAACTGCACCCAGGATGCATATAAAATGCAGGCACTGCTATAGGATTAATGAATTCATAGGGCATCATTATCATCACCCCTAACGATGAAGTATGTCCAAGGAAATGGAAGGGTAAGATTATCTGCAGGCTGTTTGTCTGCCTTAGCTTGAGGAACAAGACAAACATGCAATTAACTATGCAAATATCATAGGCGAGAAGAACTGTTATCCACAACTAAACTAATTACTCTGGTTTATTTACTTGCACAGAGCCAGATTGGGTATATTAATTGGACATTGTTTAAGGAACATTGATCTTTAGTTTATATATGTGTATATATATGATTATTTTCTAAAATCAATTACTCTTTTAGTAAGTTCCTTTTCCCCCATGTGACCCTTGATCTTTTCCCCCATTTTTCAAAATATCATGCGTATCCACTCACGACCCTTGAAGGTGACTATGCTAAGAAGAAAATGCCTGTGTTTGATTAAGAATTGAAAATATGTTTCCAAGATGTGTCCTGCTATTTATAAACTGAAGTGATTGAGGCAGTTTCAATATTGAGGTATTTAATTCACAGCCGTAAAGTAACGTGCGAGCGGCAATAAGGCGCGTATTGTCTCGTCTAAACCACGCCCCCAGCACTTTTACCAGGTACGTGATTTTTGGCGCGAGTGCGTGCTGCTCACCTAAAACCTGTTGAATCATCTCTATCACTATGAGAAGGAAAGGAAATGGGGGCACCATCTTTTCCCTAAGTGCATCTCTCTGTTCGCATATACTTTGGCAGTAGTTGTAGGAAAAGTGTTGCTGTAGACTTGTTTCAAGCAACAACTGTACCTTCCTTATTACAACTGCTCAGTGGCTCCCTCTGTGGTTGCCCATTGCGTTGCAGGGGAGGCACTGTAGAGAGAGGTTCTGGGTGTTTCGACAGTTTTGAAATGCCTAAGGAAGCCATAAAAAAGATGGAGAACATTTGTGTTTTTCATTGCAATGGTGGACTGGACAAGAATAAATGGATTTAATATAGGAATGTAGGCTTAGATTAAGTATTAGGAAAAACTTCCTAACTGTTAGAACAGTGCAGCAGTGGAACAAGTTGCCTAGAAGAGGTAGGAAATTCTTGAGGTTTTCAAGAAAAGACTGGCTAGGCATCTGTCAGGAAAACTGTAGGTACAGGATATCCTGCCTTAGGGCAGGATTCATCCATTTCTGGTTCTCTGCTCCTCTTTTGGATATGGGTACCCAATACACTTAGTCCAAAGTGACATGAGGAGGATGTTAATGTCAGGGAAAATGGGTGTGATGATTAAAATGGGGTTCGGATGATCAAAGGATGGTAGAGAAGTTCAGGTTGCCAGATGTTCCTTTTTTTAAAGGGATGTCCCTTATTGAAATGAGTGTGACTCTGGAAGAGGTTCTAGAGCAAAACTGACATACCATTAACAAATCACTGGGACCAGTTTGGTATATACTCTCCAGAGTTCTGAAAGAACTGAAATATGAAATTGCAGACCTGCTACTGGTAATTTGTAACTTATCGCTAAAATCTGCCACTACACATGAGGACTGGAGGGTAGTAAATGTAACGCTGATATTTAAAAAGGGCTGCAGAGATGATCCTGGAAACTAGGAACTGGTGAGCCTGACATTTGTGCTGGGAAAAATGGCAGAGATAATTATTAAGAACAGAATTACAGGGCATATTGATAAACCTGTCTTAATGGGAAAGAGCCAACATGGATTTAGCAAAGGGAATTCCTGCTTCACTAACCTACTGGAATTTTTTGAGGGGGTGAAGAAAAAGCATGTGGACAAGGGTGAGCCAGTCGATACAGTGTATCGGAATTTTCAGAAAGCGTTTCATAAGGTCCCCAATGAGAGTCTCTTGAGGAAATTAAAAAGTCATGGGATAGGAGGGAGTGGCCTATTATGGATTGGTAACTGGTTAAACTGTAACAAGTTAAAGGACAGGAAGCAAAGAGTAGGACTAAATGGTCAGTTTTCACAATGTAGAGAAGTAAATAGTAGAGTGCCGCAGGGATCTGTACTGGGACCAGTGTTGTTTAATATATTCATTAATGATCTGGAAAGGGGAGTGAGGAGTAGAGGTGTGCACCAGGGGCCCTTTTCATTTTCATTTTTGTTATTTAAATCTGTCATTTTCATTTTCATAAATATTATGTTTTCGTTTTCATTTTTGCATTCGACATTTTTTGTTTTTCATTATATTTGGCTGAAGCCTGGAGGGATTGTACCTCCAATGAAAGGCATTAAGTTTACCAAATTCCAAAAAGATTGGATAAAGGAATCCAATTTTATAAGCAGTGGGATTATATTATTTTGCAAAAATATTCATATACTTTCTTAGCTGTAACCTCTTTGTATCACACTTAATGTAGATGAAACTTGGCACATTTATACCCCTTCCCACACTTACTGTCTCTGCCAACTTTGGATAAAGGGTCCTGGTGGTATAAGCAATTAACTTAAGAAGGTATATCTGACTGTAACATCTTTGTAGTCCAACCAGTGTACATGAATTTTGGCATGGCTGTATCTCACACTTTCATGATCATCTCTGCAAAATATCAGAAAGATGTGATAAAGGGTCCTAATTTTATATGCCTGCACAACATATTCAGAGAAGGAACCTATGCCAGGGATTCTCTTACATGTCACTGTGGTATAAGATCAGTTTCTGATGCCAGTTGGCCAGCAAAAATGTCAACCAAATATCCTCATTCTGTGCTGTGACCATCTCAACATCTCTCCCTCACTTCTGGGAAGTCAGAAGCATCTGTTTAGGAAAGAGCCAAAAGAGATTCTCTTATTTCCTCTGTCAAAATGCTGCAGGATGTGATTGTGATGATAATTGGACAGCCTGGATGTGTAAACTGTTTCCTGATTGCTAGGATGCTATCCCCAAAGTCCCAGTTATGTCCCTTCTATGCCCAGCCCCTATGCCCACCTCGAAGCCACTATCGATTGGTCCTGTAAAGCTGGAAGCATGCAGTAATTGGCCAGTGAATGTGTCTGTCAGTCTTTTGGGTTGCTCCCCATCCTCCTTCCTACATCCTCTCTCCCCCTTCCATGCCAGGTGCCTGCCTCTGACTGGCACTGCATGGGCTGCTATTTATCTGAATAATGGTCTTCAAGGGGACAATGTCAATTGCTTATAAAATTGGGTCCCTTTATAAAATTGTCCTGTAGTTTGGCAGAGATGACAGGGAAGGTATGTGATACATTAACGCCAAATGTCTTGTAAACAGGATGGAATATAAAGAAGTTACAACTGGAAATGTATTTTCAAGTTATTGACTTATACCATCACGACCCTTTATCCAAACTTTCTGAAAATTGGCAGGAGTGTTAAGCCTATGGAGGGACATAATATTCACTGGTTGCATACAAATTGGATGCAAGATAAAGAAGTTGTAGCCATGAATGTGTATAGAGCTTTTCTTAAAATCACAACATTAAATTGCTTCTAAAATAGGGTCCCTTTATCCGGTCCTTTCAACGATTGGTACACGTAGTTCCCTCCATTGGGGATACAATATACCCAGGATATCTAAATGGCAGATGAAATGTAATGTGGACATGAGCAAAGTTATACATAGGGAAAAGAAACAATCCAAACTTTATGTACACAATGCTGGGTTCTAAATTAGGAGTTACCACTTAAGAAAAGGACCTTTGAGTCATTGTGGACAATACATTGAAATCCTCAGCTCAGTGTGTGGTGGCCATCAAAAAAGCAAACAATGTTAGGAATTATTCACAGGGGGATGAGAATAAAACTGAAAATATCACAATGCCACTATATAAATCTATGGTACAACCATACCTTGAATATTGTGTGCAGTTCTGGTCACCCTATCTCAAAAAGATACAGAAGAAATACAAAAGTACAGAGAAAGGCAATAAAAATGCTAAGGGGTCTGGAACGGCTCCTCTATCAAGAGAGATTGGATAGGTTCGAGCTCTTCAGCTTGGAGAAGAGATGACAGAGGGGATATGATAGAAGTTTATAAAATCATGAGTGGTTTGGAACACGTTAATAGGGAATGGTTATTAATATTTGCCCTGTCAAATAGGTGACACTTCATGAAACTCATAGGTAGCAGATTTAAAACAAATAAAAGAAATTATTTTTTTCACTCCATGCACAATTAAGTTGTGGAATTTGTAGGATTGGATATGTATCTGGAGGACAGGTCCATTAGCAGCTGTTAAATAACCAGGAAGGTTTGGGGAATGTAACCACTTACTTTCGGGAGCTGGGAACGAACAACAGGGAATAGATCGCCCCATTGAATTTGTAACCTGTGGGGTACTACTTCCAATCGAACATGATTGGCCACTGTTGGAGACAGGTGCTGGGCTCGATGGACCATTAGTCTGACCCAGTGTGGCCCTACTTACGTTCTTATATGTATTTGTGGGGGGGAAGGGAGTATGTGTAGGCAATGGACAGACAGGTGCTGGGAGGAGTGTATATTGGGAGACAAGACTGAGAAATGTGTGATGTATATGCACGGAGAAGGTGGGGAGCAGCCAAGGGTTGGGAGCAGAGTTTTTAAGGCGAGGGAGCACCGTGGTAATGAGGGGAGCTATATGGGGGGGAGAAGGTTAATAGTTGGGTGATATGTGTTCTGTTCAGGGACAAGGTTTGGGAGACAGCCACAGGTAGGGGCTAAGTGTAGGTATGTTTTTGATATGTGCTTTCAGGTGGGTTGAAGACAATGGGACATCAAAGTATTGGAGGTGGTTATATGGGAGAAACATGGTTGATGGGTATGGGATGCATACTGGAAGACAAGACTTGGGTGGGGAGCAGTGTGTGTATGGGCAACGGACAGCCAGATGCTGGGAGGATGAAAATGGGAGAGGCCATGGCTCAGAGTCAGCCAGAGTTAGGGAGCAGTGTGTTTTTGGGGAGGGAGCACCCAAGTGCTGGGAGTATATATGTGGGGAGAAGGCTGACAGATGGGTGATATATATTCAGGAACAAGGTTTGCGGGACAGCTGCTGCCTGAGAGAGGGGCGGTATAAATGAAGGAGAAATTGTGGCTACAGTGGAGACAGGAACCAATGACATAATATTGGGGTAGGGAGGAGCTTGCTGACTCCAGCTTCGGTGTTTTCCCCAACCTGCAGAGGAAGAGGATTTGGGCTGAAAGACCAAGGCAAAGTTTGGGTGCGTGGAGCCTAAGTTAAGCGAACACAATCTATGAGATGTACAACGTCTTTGCTGCTTGCATGGCATACAAGCTACATTGGGAGCCTTAATTTACAATTTCCATGTTTTTTGGAGCATGGTTCAGTTTGTAAGAGTCTTAAAAACTCTTAAACTGAAGATTTTTTGGATCGTATTATTTCCATGGTTTCAATGGTTTTTGAAAGGAGAATATACTAAATTCTCCCTACTTTGAACAGTACCAACATGGAAAAAATAGACTGACTTTTGTGGGACTATCCAAGCCTACCTGGGAACTTTAAGGACTTTTGACATGGGAACTTTTTCAGGAGTGAGGAAGCTGCTGCAGCCTATCCTGGGCACTGTACAGCTCTGGTCCCTTCAGCTCTTGGACCCACTACTGCAGCAAGCAACAAGCTTGTAGCTGCTGCCTCTTCCCTGGCAGCATTTACCCCACTGTATACTGTTTTAGAGACTTTCACCAGTGACACCACAGTGCACCTGCAGCTCCCAGAGAACCCAGGAGTTCTGGCTTCCAGCCCCACCCATTCTAACCCACTAGCCCCCATTCCCCTCCCACAGAACACAGGAATCCTGGCTCCCATTCCCTTGTAGATATTCAACCTGTGCACGTAGATGAATTATACGTACAACAAACGTATATACATTCCATGTACATCTCTCTCTACCCTCTCGTATTGAAAAGAAGAGAATGAATATGAGTTCATAGCATACCGACGTAGCATCTATGTATGATAACCTCTCTACCTATGTCCTATGTATGACTACCCATTCTCTTCTTTCTATAGGACAGTGTACAGGGAGATGTACATAAAACACAAATACATTTGTTGTATGTATAATCCCACATACATCTTGATGCTATTTTAAAATCTCACTCTCTCCACTGGATAACATAGGAACTTCAAAACATCATAACTTAAAAATGACATGATGGATTTTAAAAATCCAAACTCAGGAAATGACTAGAATGCACACTTCTATGACCGACTAGAATGACACCTCCGGAAATTTTGCCTGGAATCTGGACAATTTGTACCCCTCACTAGGACTGGATCAAGAACTGTTCCCTGTTCGTTTGAGATTTTTGTGAGAATCGAGAAATGTTACTGAGAACTTGACAAGATCTCAGTAATGTTATGAGATCTCACAAGAATCTCAAAAAAATTTGTAAACCACTCTGCACATGTGCAAAATGTCTGCCATGACCATTCTGTGCATGTGCAGCCCTTTTCCAAAATGGTGCTGGCATTTGGAAAAGGGTTGAGCATGCGCAGAATAGCCCTGGTGGCATGTATAGGGCAGAGAATGGCCCTGGTGGTCATTTTATGCATGTACAGTGTTTGTTTTTTGGGTTTTTTTTTAATGTTTGATGTGAGACGTACGCCTCCTCAGCTGTCCCTGTGGAGAGGAGTCCCAGACTCATAGAGAGGCAGCCAAGCGAGTAAAAGTTGTTTTTAAAAAAAAATAAGCATAGGGGAGGGCGAGATTCTCACTTTTCTTGGGGAGAGTCAGGGCAATTCTCCGACTGTTCTTGTGTGCAAGAATGACCTGAGAGCCTCAATTCTCATCAAGAAAAGTGAGAATCCACGAAGTGAGTATCAGCCGTACCTCTCACCTGAACAATCCACCTTTTGAAATTTCACAAAATCATCTCAGTTTTATAATGAGTAGTATTTTTGTGATTTTTAACAGAGAATGCAAACTGCCTGGGTATGCCTTGTTTACATAACAGATGTCCCTTATTCTGAAGACCACAGCTCAATGGAACAGAATGGAAATCCATTATTTCAGTATCACTCAGCTCTGTAGAGTGTCTTATTTCTGAAAATTTGATCTAGCAACCCAAAGAGGAGTTGAGGTGGGGACCAACTCACTTGCACATATCCTGACCAGGGCATGGAGTGGCACATGTGAAATCTAAGAGCTGAGGTTTCACACATGTGCCAGATCATATGACTATACCCCTTGAACTGCCCACAACAATGCCACCTCCAGTCCCAACTGGAAGAGACTCCCAACCAGGAAGAGACTCATGCTGTTTTATATGAGCCAGAAGCAAGCTCATTTCTTGCAGATTTCAGGGTTTGCAAGAAAAGAAACTAGCTCAGGGGGGATTAGATGCTCCCCTGCCGCTACTGGAAGTCAGGCGGGTGCCATTTGAAACAGTGACTGCCAGCAAACTAGTGCTTCTTTGAGATGCTGTGGCTTTTACAAGGCACCATCTCCAAGAAGCGCTAGATTGCCTGTGGCTGCTGTTTCAAATGGTACCTGCCCGACGTCTGGTAGCAGCGGGGGAGTGTCTACCCAGCCTCCCCCCCCGCCCCGGTGCTAGTTTCTTTTCTTGCAGACTCTGAAATCTGCAAGAAATTAAACTACTTTTGGCTCATGCTGCCACTCTGCTTGTCCGTCCCCTTTCCCCAGATAACAACTGCCAGGGCGGGGCCTTGTGGGCGCCAGCCCGAAGGGTGACACTCAAAGGGTGTTGGCCGTTGACTGGAGCCATTCACTGGGCTGGGACGCCTGGGGGCCCCTCCGCCAGACAGACACCCATCGATTATCGTGCAGCCCATCTTCGCTGTTGCTGACACCGCCCCACTAATAGCACTGTTGTTACTGCTGTTGCAGAGGGCGGCTTTTATCTTGTTTTAATTTGTAGTTTTAAGGGGTTTGGGGGGGATGCAGTGGGTGTGGCTTGAGGGTGGGGGGCATGGGGAGTGGGTTAGGGTGGATAGGACCTACCCCCCCCGGTGAGAGGAGGGGAGGTGGCCCTTGGGGAGGGTTGGGGGGACCCCCTGTGAGAAGGGGAGTCCTGGGGAGATGGGCCTTGCCCCCCAATGAGACAGGAGGGCATGGGTTAAGGGGACTCCCGGTGAGAGAGGGAGTTCCAGGGACTGGGGTGGGAGGTTGGAGTGGGTGGTATAGGGAGTTTAGGGGTAACTCCTGTGGTGAGAGCACAGGGGGGAGGGGGAGGGGAAGGGGG
>QEPC01000081.1:4409636-4444131 GCA_003113815.1 Sphenodon punctatus
GGGGGGGGCTCGCCTCGGGGTCTCACTCTGTTCTTTTTTACAACAAAAAGCCAGGCTGGGCAGGGTGGGTGGGGGGTGTCCCCCCTTCCACCCGCGCAGCCTGGACTCGGGGAGGGGTTGTTTTTTTTAAACAGTTTTCCTGGGGCTTTAAATGTTTTGACATTGCAGCCATTTAAAAATGGCTGCAATGTCAAAAAACCGGTACACTGAAATACGGTACCGGGGGCCGGATTACCGGGCCGAATCCGATAATGCCGGTACGCCCGATACCGGCATTATCGGATACCGGATTCTACCGGTTTCCCACCCCTAGTACTGACATTATATGGGAAGTCCAGACTGAGCCTGAGTGGCTTGAGATGATGATGAATCTGCCGCACCCTGAGCCTGATGGGGACCAGTTGGTTCAGGTGGCAGGGCATTCTATGAAGCTGCCATCCTGACAGGATCTTGGCCATGCTCTCTTATTTTTGGGGCACAAAGCTGATAAGATGGGATCCTTCTTCTGACTGCCTCACACCTGTCCCTGACAGTGAATAACACTAACCATTAAATCTTTGCATTGCAGCAATTCCTGGCCACCCCTCGTCCTCTGGAGAAACCATCGGATTCAGGTCACTCCAGTGAGGCTGCTTCTCTCTCTTCTCATTTGTAGACTCCTGTTTTCCTGGCGCTCTCTCTTGGTTGAGTTCTCATTAACAGTTACTCTCTTTTCTTCTTTTATGTTCTCTGTGATTTTCCAGCCTGATGTTTTCTTTCTCTCTCATCATTCTCAAATTATCTCATCATATAAACGTCTCTAATCTCTCCCCTTTTATCCCTATCCCATGTTTGTTTGCTGATGCTTCCCCCTCCCCGTCACTTTAAAAACTGACCTTTTTCAATGTCTTACTTTTCTTTCCCGATTTATCTGCAATTTTTCCTTCTTCTGCTTCTCTAGCCCTTGCTCCCGTACTGCCAGTGGTTTTCACGTATTGTCTTTGCTGCAGGCAAAGGTATAACACGGTTTCCAAGGAGGGGTTGAGGGATGCCCTACCCTCTGAAAGCTCGGTCAACTGACCCCATGCAACTAGGATTGCCAGCTTCCCTGGGGCCTTGGCGCCATCCCTTTCTGATGCAGGTCTGCCATTCTCCCTGCTGTCAGCTGCCACCTGAAGCTGTGACTTCTCAGAGTTGTCTAGGTGCCCATAGATAGCCCAGAGAAACCAGTAGGGATGGGCGAACGTGGTTCAGAAGTTCAGAGTTTGGCCCGAACGTGGCCTGTTCGGACGACTGAACTGAACGTTTGAACTTCCGAAGAGTTCGAATGAGTTCGGATGAGTTCAGGGGTGGGAAAAACGTGACTTTGGGTGGGAAAAACGTGACTGGAAGGGGGAGGCAACTGAAGAGCAGACTTCCTGACACCAGGGGTGGACACCAGGGGTGGTTTCAGGGCCAAAAATACCGATACCGAATTTTTTTTGGTTTCGGTACCAATAGCACCCTTTTTTTAATGTTCAGCTGAGTTCGGCTGAACTGAACTCCGCCGAACCTGAACTCGGGTTTCGAACTGAATGTCCGAACATCCGAACGGCGTTCTGTTTGCCCATCCCTAGAAAACCAGGACATCACTGGGACCATAGAGAGGATGGGTTTAACCCTGCACACAGCCAGACATCTGGAGTTACCATCTCTCTCTGGGCTTTTTACCCTGAAGGGGCAGGGCAGGGTGGGGCAATGGGCTATTATTATTATTATTATTATTAGCAAGCATTTATATAGCGCAAGCAATGTACCTGGTGCTTTACATGCTCAATTCTGACATAACCCCACCCTTTACAGAATGTTACGATGCTCCAGATGGTGTCTCTGGTCTGGACCACTCCCTTTCTGATGTGGTCACCCCATCACTCCTGGAAGCCCCATTTCTCTGGGGTACTAGGGATGCCCTTTGCTGACCCAAGGAAATGAGGACTTCTCCCAGAACCTAGAATTTCTGGGCAAAACCTGAAGAGGTTGCAAACCTAAGGCCACCCGCTTGCACATGCTCTCTCCCTCACAGAGAGAGACACTCTTCACCGTACTGTTTGTATTATCTCCCCACTTCCTCATGCTTTCTCTCTGCTCTGCACAGCCACTCGTTCGCTCTTAGATCTTCTCCAACTCATAGAGTCTCTACCTCTGCCACTGTATTTCATGATGATGGATGCACTGCCACTCTGCCCCCCTCAGCTTCCCCAGTGCAGCCAGAGCAGAGGAGAAAAGGTGGTGGGGTTGCAGACCGCGGCAGCAGCAGCATCCCCAAATTAGAGAGTTGAAATTTCTCTCCCTGAAAAAATCAAGGGAGGGGAGGGCTCCCTGTCGTGCATCCCTGGCCGCAGCATAATATGTACGGTCCCAGCCTTGTGAGGGTGTTTGCATGTGATTCACTTTATGCCACTGAAGCCAATGTGAAACCTCCACGTTCAAAGAGGAAGTTGTTGCAGAATCAGGGCCTTCAATAAACATTTTACAAGCATAACTACAGGGAATGGCATAGAAATACCCATCTGTGGTTCTGCCAATGCATTTTTCTGCCTTGTTTCTGGATGACACCAGTAGCAACGGATGACATCAGATCATAGCTGTTCTGTGATGCAATGAAACACATTGCGGATTGCAGCACATGGCTCTGCATTTCTTCTGTTTCATTGACAATGTGCCCCGGGTGGGGTACCAGATTGCCAGTCTTGCCACAGATCTCTATCTGCTCAGATTCAGACTTTGCCTCAGGCAGCTTGGCACACCTAGCACATTGGCTCTTAGAGGCTGCCAGCAGGTTTTAGGTCCTAGGCATGCACTTGCTATTGGGCCTCTGTGGAATTTCAGATGATAGAAACTTGGAAGCATTTCACGTTCCAAGCATATGTGAAAATAAATCCCTTGATATGACTGAGGAGTGTTACTAAATTTCCAGTGCGTTCCAGTTTGCATATCTTTGGTTTTATCGCACCGTTGGTCACAAATAGCAACTAGTGTACGTCTTCTAACCAGAAACCTAGAAAGAACACTTTATAAAACCTAGGTAAACTCTTCTCTCAAGTGAACCTCAGCAAGCTTCTTCTATTGGTTTTGGATTCTTTTATTAAATAGTTCTCTCTTGGAATGGAAAACGTGTTCTAGAATATGAAGCAATGGTAAAGAAAGTATTAAATTTAAAATTTCATTGAGCTGGTTATAGAAATGATTTTAAACACGTCTATCATTTATACAGCTGGCAGGCAGCTGTTTTTGTTTCTTCCTGTGAAAAAGTCAACAAACATGACTTTATTTCTTGCAAATTTTTGTTTTTCAGGTTTTCAATGAAAACGCTCCCAAATTGGGGTGGGTGGGGGTGGGGACGGAGTGGGGAGTATTACTGTATGAAAATGTGTAGAGAAAGTAGGGTTTGCCATGTTGATCCCAAATATAGACAATAGAGAGAAAGTAGTACAGTGATATCTTTTATTGGACCAAGAACAGTTGGTGGAGGTGTGCAAACTTTTGGGCCTCACAGGGTCCTTTATTAGGCAGGTCTGGGGTTACAAAATGAAGAAACAAAGCCAAAGCAGCCAACCAAGCAATGAAGCTGTTTTGACTTTGTTTCTTCATTTTGTAACCCCAGACCTGCCTGATGAAGGACCCTGTGTGGCCTGAAAGTTTGCACACCTCAACCAACTGGAGTTGGTCCAATAAAAGATATATCTCTATGTAAATGGTCATCCAAAAAGCAGTTTAATAGAAGAAAAAATCAGTGAGTTCTAATCATTTAGAACTTTTTTTTAAAAGAAAACAAAAAATCAGTTTCACAATATTTTCATATTAGGGCTATCGAAGTCACTCATGAACCTTATGGCTTGCCACTTTGGTTTGATATGCAGTTATCTAACTGACTCTGACATTTCCCAGCTTGATGGACTAGATATCACTTGCATCTGGTGGAAGCAGTGTGAGAACAGGCCAGACTTGAACCCTCAGTCACCAGAGAAGCAGTAGGTTGTCTTTAACCACTTAGCCAACTCATTCCTGTAGGGCATCAGTGAAGAACACCCCCACACCCCCATAGGTCTCTAGTTTAAGTTCCATCATCGGCCAAACAAGAGCAGAGGGGCAGGGGGCCTGAGGGAGGTGGTTTGTTCAAGATGAGGAATGGGATGAAAGGATTTGAATCATGGATCAATTCTCCAGCTCTATCCCCTAATCTCCCTTCCTATGGAGCACACTCCTTCAGTATTCAAGGGTAAGGTCTGGGTTTGGAGTCGAGAACTAGGACTTGGGGTAAAAAGAAATATGACAGTAACCTGCTCCTGGGCAGCCTTGTCCTACTGTGGCCCGCAAGTCTCTGTCATGTTTGCCCGGACTGTCCCTGGGTGTGTTTGGGGCTAGCTGAGCTCTCACCTTGACAAAGTGCTGAAGTCACAGCTTTAGCTACTACCCTGCCCCGCACCCCCCTAGGGTCAGTCTGGGGTAAAGTGGGCCACAGCATGTTAGAATGTATGTTCCGAACTATGACCTGTCCCAGATTGGGGCCACCATGGTGGTCCATGATTGACCACCATGGCTGCCTGTTATGGCAGGGGTGAGTGGGTGATGCTGGGCACAGCACAAGGGTGGGACTGGGACAGCTCACAGGCCGGGGTCACATGTGGTCCCCCGATTTACCTTGGAAAGGGGAACAAATACCAGCTATGGGTTGTTCCCCATACCTGCTGTAGAGACTAAGGTTGTATTAAATTCTGAGGAATGGTCCAGACTGGCTAGAAAATAAAGGACTGTCTATCATATCCTATAGGAGCACTACAAGGGTGAACTGTGTGGGTCATCCCGTACTTGCTTTTTGTGCTCAGGACTCTGTTATGCTGTTAGATGCATTTTTCTGCATGGATAGTTTGAGTGTGGTGTGTCCCGCACCAGTGTTCCCAGTTTTCAATATTTTCTTTAAATTTTTCAGCTTTCCCTCCAACATCCTAAATGGTTTCTTCTAAGAGTCTCATCAAGATAGCTCTAGCAGGAGTCATGGAATTTTTGCTTGACTGAATAAACTAATAATGTATTTATTTGAGGGGATTTGTAGCCTGCCCTTCCAGGAAGGTTCAGAGTGGGCAACAATGTAAAATAGTTATACATGTATAAAATATTCCCAAACAAAACCCCAATAAAATACAAGCCATGTAGAAATGTACAAGTTCAGTTAAAACAAATTTCCAAACCCTATCCCCACCTACCAAATGATTGGCCAAATATAATAAAGCTTGTGCTTAATACTAGAAGTAGTCCCACTGAGTAAGGCTGTTTTTACACGGACTCACCCCCCCCCCCCGCTGCTTGGTGTTTGGGCGGGTGTGTGGCGGGAGCAGTCTGTGTATACGGCCGCCAGTGGGAGGGGGGATGGATGTGCGGCGGGTGTGTGGCTCCCGCCACACACCCACCAACACCTGCCGCACACCTACCCACACCCACCTCCACCCGTGGAGCCATCCGACAGAACGGAGGATGCTCTGTGGGTGAAGGTGGGTGTGGGTAGGTGTAGGTGGGTGGGTGTCCGTGTAAATGGGCACACACCCACCCCAGTCCATGTACAAACGGCCTAAAAAAAGTCACACATCAATCATATATCTTGTAGTGCCTCACTCCTTCCTACTGGCCATGACTAAAAGAAGTCTCCCTGACTTGCCACCAGTGTTTCTCTCTGATTTCACTCATAAGTGTTCAAATACTTAGGAACTCCAGAACTATTTCTAATAGGACAAACAACATTTTCAAGGCGGCCTGCTTTTGATTTTTAGCAAAAGGGGACACAAAGGCCAGGTGACATGGATTGTACTATTTCCAATTTATTCTGGTGGTAGATTGTGTTTGAACAAAACTTTTTCAACATTTCCCCTTTCATCAATCTTCTGCATTCCATTGACTGACATAGCGTAAAACCTTTCTCTTTGACAGAACTTTTGGCAGGTGGGTTAGAGGTTGGATTTGTGGGATTTTGAGGTAAGGGTAGGAATTTTTAGGGGATTTTATTGTATTCCTTTGTATGTTTATTGTTTTTTTCTTCTTATGTGTTTGTTTTTGTAAAGCCACCCTGAGCTTTTGTGGAAGGGCATGGTATAAATGTTAATAAATAAATACATAAATAAATAAATAAATAAATTTGGCTCTGGTGGTCAGATACATGCAAACTTTAGAGGACACATGAGAAATACAGATTGCAGCGCTGCATTGGAGCCAGTGTAGCCCTGCAACCTGTATTTTATGTGTCCTCTAAAACTGGAGCCAATGCAGCCCTGCAATCTGTATTTCTCATAAGTGTCCTCTTAAAATTTGCATATCTGGCCACCCTAGGTGGAGCTAGATGAACATTGCTAAAAACCAAAGTGGTGAATACATTCATAAATCAGTGCACTAGCGTTGCTGCTTTTAGTAAAGCCACAGTATTCAAATTTATTTATTTTTGTACACGTTTACCCCGCCCCTCTCACCAAAGGTGACTCAGGGCAGCTAACAACAATTTCTATAAATAATAAGAATAAATATCATAAATATAAATATAAAAATCAAAATATAAAAATACATAAACCCCATATCAAACACTCTACCTGATCCATGTAAAAAACAACCCCGCCTCACCTACCCCATCATTTCTGTGAATGTTAAGATTATTTATTTGTATGGCACAACAAATGTACAGTCCTAATTATAGGCAGTTCCCTACCCCGAGGGGCTTACAATCTAGAAAAGAAAGGGGAATGGAGACTAGGGAGAGGGGAATACAGGGCACATTCATGAAGTTGAGAAGTTGCAGGTGCATGTGTTGAACTTGGTTAGAGGGAAGAGGAGGCAATTTCCTCCCCATGAGAAGCTAGGGAAAACCTGATGGAAGAGGTAGTTTTTCAGGAGGGATTTGAAGGTTGGGAGGGAGGGAGCAGAAGGAATGTGTCCTGGGAGAGAGTTCCAGGCCTGGGGGGCAGGGGAGCAGGGGGGAATATATTTTGAGCAGCAAGGGAGTTGCAAACAGGGGAGGGGGGGCAGAGGAGGAGCAAAGCTTCCAGGCAGGAAAGTGGCAGGAAACAAGTTTAGAAAGATGGGGTGGGGTGGGTGCAACACCATGAAGAGACTTGAAGGTAAAGAGATGTCAGAGAAACCATCTGAAATATGAGACTGGTTGGAGGGGGAGGCGTGGGGGTACAGAGAGAGTGTCATCCGTATGCAAGTGATACTGGAAGCTGTGAGATTCAATGAATTTTCCTAGAGAAAGAGTGTAAAGGGAGAAGAAAAGAGGCCCCTGGACAGAGCCTTAGTGAGCACCCACAGCCAGGGGGAGTGATGCAGAGGAGGTACCAGCAAGAGAGACACTGAAGGAGCAGTTTGAGACCAGTTGAGAACCAAGTCCTGAAAACAAGGGAGTGAAGTGAATCCAGGAGAAGGCCAGGATCAACAGTGTCAAAACATGGAAGAGAGACTGATGGAGTAGAGGCCCTCAGACTTGGCAAAGAGAAGCTCATTGGTGAGTTTAGCAAGGGCACTCTCAGCGGAGTGGAGAGGGCAGAAAACCTATTGAAGGGGGTCAGGGGAGGAACTGTAAGAGAGGAAATCAAAACAGTGCATGTAGACAGCTTGCTCCAGGAGATTGAAAGCAAAGGGCAGGAGCGAGATGGGGCAATAGTTGGAGGTGTTGGAGGGGTCAAAAGTGGCCTTCTTAAAGTTAGGGGACACTGGCGTGTTTGAAGGCTGCTGGAAAGGACCTAGCAGAGAGGGAGAGATTGATGATGTGCATCAGAGAGGGAGCAGCGAGGTGGCAATCATGTTATTGTCGGCGCACCCCCCAATGAGACACAGAGACAGTTGCTGGGTTTAAAACTGGCCGCACTTTTATTCAACATAATCATCGAGGCTAGTGGGTGATTGCACAAGCAATATGGGTCCAGTATGCTAGCTACTTAACTTATTATTAACTCGGTTACTGACAGGGATGTGCCCTCCCTTGTCAGTCTCCACAAACTGAATCTCCCCTTCAACAGCACCCTGGCTTTGGCTGAAAGGGGAGCGGCCCAACTATGGGCTTGAGTAAGGAGGTAAGTACCCGCTAAGCCAGCAGACAGTGCATGACATGTACTTACTGACCGAACTGCGGTACCCCTCCCAGGTAAATAACCCCAGTGCTTGCTGCCTCCGCCTGGCACTGGGTGTCACCTCCCCATCTCTTAAGGAGATGACTCATCTTATCCTATTCTTACCTATTTAGCCTACAATAGCATACTGGACCCCCGCTAAGTGCGACATTTATTGTCCATTTACGTCATTGTTTTCTTCATTCCATTGTCAAATTCACATCTTTTCCAATTAGTAATTATCATTCCAATTATAACTGTGATCTTTATGTATCCAATTAGTGTATCTTATAATAAATGATGCCAATTCCTTAACTTCCAATGAGCCTATTTAACCTAACCTGCACTGCTAAAGGGGCGAAACAAGCAACCCTTGAATTTAGGCTAGTTGCCAAAATTCCCCTTCGGCTCCGTAATGGCAACCAGTTATGACCACAGTGCGAGGGGTGAGGTGGGTGGGCTGCTTTCCTCGTGACCAAGCGCCGAATGCCACTTTCCATGTGGCCGAAATAGGTCCGCCCTTCCTAGAGAGGGCAGGTCCGTTCATTTCCTCGTGCAGGCTTCTGCGCCTGCGTTGAGGGTTCTGGTTGCTGCAGCAACCCTCATCCGGCAGGGACCGCACTAATGCGCTTTGCGCGGCCTCCTCTGCCGAGAACCCCCGTCCTGTTACGGGGGCGGGGCCGACAATTTTCCCGTCACCGCCATTGCGGCGGCGAAGGGGGCTTATTATTATTATCATGATTATTATCATCATTATTAGCAAGCATTTATATAGCACAGGCAATGTACCTGTTGCTTTACAAAGTAATGAAATAAACACGTTCCCTGCCCTAGGGCTTACAATCTGAGAGACAGAGGGGTGGGGCAGGGGGGAAGAGAAGGAGACAAAGGAAGGGGAACAGAGGGAGAGACAAGGGGTGTAACATTCAGGAAGATGCGAGGTCTCAGGTGCATGTGCTTGGCTTGGTTACATCGAGAATGATGACTGGCTAGTCCAAGTGGTGAGGATATGAGTACACAGATCTCAGGTAACAGATTGTACTGGATGGTAGGTATCAGCAGGAGTTAGGTGAGGGGAGCGAGGAGTTGGGGAGGGAAGAGGTGCGTCTTGAGGAGGGATATGAAGGTATGAAGGGAGGGGGTGAGGCGGATGTGGGCAGGGAGGGAGTTCCAGGAGTGGGGGCCAGCTAGGGAGAAGGGACGAAGGCGGTTAGGGAAGCAGGGGAGAAATGGGAGGGCGAGAGAGGAAACAGAGGAGGAGCGGAGTTAATGGACTGGAGTATGGAGGGAAATTAGCGCAAAGAGGTAGAGGGGAGCAAGGTTGTGAAGAGCTTTATTGGTGAAGACTAGGAGCTTGTGCAGGATTCGTTCAGGAAGGGGTAGCCAGTGAAGTGATGAGAGGAGGGGTTGCACTTGTTCGAAGCGATGGGCGAGGTGGATGACCCTGGCAGCAGAGTTTTGGATGGAGATAAGGGGAGAAAGGGGAGAGCGGGAGAGGCCAGTGAGAAGGAGGTTACAGTAATCAAGGCAAGAGATGGTTTTGGCAGAGGAGACAGAGAAAAGGGCGAATATTAACAATGTTATGGAGGGAGAAGCGACAGGATTTGGCAACAGAGTTTATGTAGGGTTTAAAAGAAAGGAGTGAGTCAAAGATGAAACCTAAGCTGCGGCCTTGGGGGACTGGAAGGATGGTTACCTCATTGATAAGGATCGACAGGGAGGAGGGAGAGGAAGGATGGGGGGGGGGGAGGAGATAAGGAGTTCAGTTTTAGCCATGTTGAGTTTGAGCTGACGTTGAGACATCCAGGTAGAGATGTCAGAGAGACAGCTGGTGAGGCGAGCTTGTACAGATGGAGAGAGAGAGGGAGTAGAGAGAGAGAGAGTTGAGTGTCATCAGTGTAGAGGTGATATTGGAAGCCATGGGAGGCAATGAGTTTACCTAGGGACAGGGTGTAGGTAGAGAAGAGGAGAGGGCCAACGGCAGAGCCTTAGGGAACACAAATCGAGAGTGGAAAGGAGGAGGAGGTGGAGTTGGCAAGAGACACATTGAAGGAGCGGTCAGAGAGGGAGGAGAACCAGTCAAGGACAGAGCCATGGAAGCCAAGGGAGTGGAGTGAGTCCAGCAAGAGTGAGTGGTCAACAATATTGAAGGCAGCAGAGAGGTCAAGGAGGACAAGAATGGAGTAGAGGCAATTAGATTTAGCCACAAGAAGATCATTGGTGATCTTAGCGAGAGCAGTTTCAATAGTGTGAAGGGTGCGGAAGCCAGATTGGAGGGGGTCAAGGTAGGAGTTGGTGGAGAGGAAGTTGAGGCAGCGGAAGTAGGCAACACATTCAAGAAGCTTGGAAGAAAAAGGAAGGAGTGAGACAGGACGGTAACTAGAAGGTTCAGAGGGGTCAAGAGTGGACTTTTTGAGGATAGGAGAGACAGTGGCATGCTTGAAGGCAGAGGGCAAGGAGCCAGTAGAGAGGGAGAGGTTGATGATGTGCAGGAGGGAAGGGGCAACAGTGGAAGCAATGGAGGTCAGGAGGTGGGGGGGATGGGGTCAACTGGGGAAGTGGAAGGGTTGGAGGAGGAGAGCAGGGAGGAGATTTCCTCAAGGGAGGCGAGAGTGAAGGAGGAAGGAGAGAAGGAGGGGGAGGAGGCAGTAGGAAGAGGAGAGGAGGGGAAGCGACATCGAGGAGGATCTTGTCTATCTTGGAGGTGAAGAAGGAAGTGAGATCCTGAGCAGAAAGGGAAGAGGGAGGAGGAGGGGGGGGTTGAGGAGGGAGTCAAAGGTGGAAAACAGGCGATGAGGGTCCTGAGAACAGGACGCAATGTGGGAGGCATAGTAATGCTGTGTCTAGCGAGGGAGATAGCAGAAGTAAGGGAGGAGAGAGAGAATTTGAAGTGAAGGAAGTCTGTATAAGAGTGGGATTTGCACCGTTCAGCAGCACGGATGCAGGAGCTGAGGTGGCAGATACTGGAGGTGAGCCAAGGACAGGGGTAGGGGGGATGGGGTCAAGGGGCCAAGTGGAGGGGTTGGAAGAAGAGAGCAGGGAGGTGACCTCATCAAGGAACATTAAAGAGAAGGAGGATAGAAGAGAGGCAGGAGGGGAGAGAGCAGGGAAGGAAAAAGGGGAGGGAGAGGGTTGAGGTTTACAGGGTAGAAGAGATGCTGAATGAAAGGACAGCCTCAGTGAGCCGTTGGGGTGTGTGTGTGTGTGTGTGTGTGTGTGTGTGAATGCAAAGATAATGCTAACAAAGTAGCTCAGGTGATATCCTTTATTGGGACAACTTCCAATGGTGAGAATAGACACGTTTTTTCAGCACACATCAAATTCAGAACTATAAACCAGACAATGCAGGAGAGGTGTGTGTATATAGGGGAAACCAATGTGGATGAAGCTCCAAAGTTTCACAAGTGAGCATTTGCTAGAAAACTCTCTGGAGCAGCTTTCTTCAATATTTGTCATTCATCATTGCCAAGTTTTGAAAACTTTGCTTATCCACTTAGAGAACAGAAACAATACCATGTGATTGACCAGAAATGGGCATGGCTGATCACGTATTGTGAATAATGAAGAGTCAAAAAGGCAAAATGGACATGCCCAAATTATTTACAGAAATTAGGATTGGGCATGAATGAATGGCAAACAGAACTAATGGGTAAATTGCCCAGGAATACTGAGGCAGGTTTTCAAAAACTAAATGAGAGAGTCAGGGGGTCTCCTGCCACTGAAAAACAATGGAGTTAGTGTTATAACCCCCGAAGGGTCTTTTAGAAAAACTCCTTTTCTATGCACAACTGGCAATCTGAATAGGTCTGTAGTGACCAATCATTTAACCATGATTGGTATAATTAGTAATTAGCAACCATGTTGAAAGTCCTGTGTTACAGTAATGTTGCAATGAGTAATTTGTTGATCATAGTAAAAGCTCTTGATTCAGAAATTTTAATTAATACCATTGTTGGAAAAATAATGAAAATGGGAAATGAATCAGATTTATGAAGAAATGAAACATGGAAATGAAAGTAATTCCTCTCCTCAAGTTCTGGCTTCTAAATTAATTTTGGATTCAAATTGAGAAGTTTTCCAGTTGAAAGGCCCCAAGTAGATGTAGTGCAGATGAATGATGCCAGCTTCTCAGTCCAGAAACTTAATTTCTTTTTTCATCCACGGAAGAGGGGCAGCCGGGACAGGTGTAGTGTAATACCACATCCCTACCTAGCACCGGGCACTGTTAAAATGATGCACAGGCAAAGATGTGGCAGTGGGGAGGAGCCCAATGCTGGTAGCAGCACCGGTGCAAATGGGGTTCTGCCGCATCAAATGGGATTCTACCGCGTCTTTGCTCACACAACAGGGCTGCCTGTCATGCACGAATAAAGCTGCAGCAGAATCTCATTCCCACCAGTGCCATTGCCGGCATCTTCCCCTAAGTCTTTAGTTCCACGCAGACTTTAGGTGCCTCAATCCTGAGCTGTAAGGTATACATTGACCCCTAGCCAGCTCCCCTTTTCCTGTTCTCTTTGGAACTGCTGCTGTTCCATGAAAAAAATCAGCTTTTATTCATGATCTCTTTTTCTCTCACTCCATCCAGCTTCTTGCCCTCACTGAGACATGGATTCCTCCATGTGACAGTGTGACTCACACTGCCCTCTCCTTTGGAGGCCTGTCTTTCACCCACTCACCCTGCCCAGAAGGGTGGTGGTGGTGGTGTGGGCTTTCTCCTCCCCAAATCCTGTCAGTTCCAGCCTCTCTCTCCTCCTCCCTCTCTCTCCTTCTCTACCTTCAAGGCTCACTCTGTATGTCTCTACTCTCCACGCCATCTCCATGTTGCTGTTATCTACCGCCCACCCCCCTGTCCGCTTTCCTCATTTCTGTCTGATTTTGACTCTTGGCTCACTTTTTCCCTCTCTGACAACATTCCCACCCTCATCCTTGGGGACTTCAATGTCCATACCCTTCCATCCTACTACCTCTTACAACCTCCCGCTTCCTCTCTCTTACCTCTTTGTTTAACCTCCATATCTGGACCCACTGCCCTACACACGGTAATGGCCACTCCCTTTACCTTGTCTGCTCTAAAGACTGCTCTGTCTCTGATGTCTCTTTTGACGCCCTCCCCATCTCTGACCACATTTTTGCCACATTCCACATCTCCCACTCCCCTCCCCACTCTTCCCATTCCCCCTCTCCTTCCATGACTTTCAATCTGTTAATCCCTTGAACTTTACTTCCTCTCTTTCCCCCCTTCTCTCATCAGTCCCTTCTGCCTCCTCGCTGGACTCTGCTGTCTCTGTCTTCAATGCTTCTCTGTCCTCTACCCTAAACACCCTCACTCTCCTCTCCTCTTGCCCTTCTGCGCCTTTAACCCCCAACCCTGGCTCACCCCCTCCATACACCACCTCTGCTCCTGCACTCATGCTGCGGAGTGCCTCTGGCGGAAATCTCTCAGTCATGCTGACTGTCTTCGCTTTAGGTTCTCCCTCTCTTCCCTCAGCTCTGCTATCTCCCTCGCTAAACCAGCACTACTTTGCCACCCTCATTGAATCCTGTTCTCGTGAATACCGTAGCCTCTTCTCAATCTTCAGTTCCCTTCTCAAGCCCCCCTGTCGTCCATCCCCCTCTTCCCTTGCTGCTCAGGATCTCACCTCATTTTTCACTAACAAGATAGATAAACTCGGCCTTGATATTGCTTCCCACTCCTCTCCATCCCTCTTTGATTCCCCCCTTCTCCTGTCTCCCGTCCTCCTTCCCTCTAGCTCCCCTTGAGGAAATCACCTCCCTGCTCTCCACTTCCAAACCTTCCACTTACCCCCTTGATCCTATCCCTTCTCATCTCCTGAACTCTATTGCACCCAATGTCTCCCCATCCCTCCTGCACATAGTCAATCTCTCCCTCTCTACTGACTCCTTTCCCTCTGCCTTCAAACATGCCACTGTTTCTTCTATCCTCAAGAAGCCTACCCTTGATCCTTCCAATCCCTCTAATTACCGTCCCATCTCTCTTCTCCTTTTTGTCTCTAAGGGCGATTTTAGACGAGCGGGTCACCATGGTGCGACCCGCTCATGTGATGTTTCAAACTCCTGTGATGCAGGATTACACAAGACGGAAGTAGGGAATCATGCGCATAGAAGGCAGTCACGCATTGTTTGCTGACAGCGACTTGAATACCTTGATTGTGAGGTATTTAATTCACGGTCGGCAAACAATGCGCGACCGCCTTCTATGTGTGTGATCCCCTACTTCCATCTTGTGTAATCCCGTGTTGCGGGATTTCAAAACATTGTGCAAGCGGGTTGCACCACGGCTGCTTAAGGCTGCTTTTGGACATGCACGGCAAACAAAAAGCTGTGGCCGCTTTTAGACATGAGTGGCAAACATGCTGCATAAAACACGCTGTGTAAAATCGCACTGCACGTATGCCGCGTGTGGGATTTAGACATGACATTTTGTGCATTAAAGCTGGTTGCACGTTCTTTTAAAGCAGCAAATTAAATACCTTGCTGTCGAGGTATATAATTCACGGCTTTAAAAGAATACACGACTGGCTTTAACATGTGAAATGTCACGTCTAAATCCTACATGTGGCATATTTGCATGCAGCGTGTTTGCCACTAACGTCTAAAAGCGGCCACAGCTCCTGGAACATGCTGTGTTACACCCATTGCCTTGACTTCCTCTCTGTCGACTCTTCCCTTGATCCTCTCCAATCTCGCCTCCACCCCCTCCACTCTACTGAGACTGTTCTTGCTAAAATAACTAACAACCTTCTCTTAGCCAAAATCCAATCACCTCTACTCCGTTCTTGTCCTCCTCGATCTCTCTGCTGCTTTTCACACTCGACCACTCTCTCCTACTTGATTCCCTCTACTCCCTTGGTTTCCATGGCTCAGTCCTCAACTGGTTCTCTTCCTACCTTTCTGACTGATCCTTTAATGTGTCTCTTGCTGGTGCCTCCTCTACTTCTCCTCCCCTCTTGGTTGGAGACCCCAAAACTCCGTCCTTGGTTCCCTTCTCTTCTCTCTATACACTCTGTCCCTAGGGAAACTCAGTGAATCTCATGGCTTCCAGTACCACCTGTATGCTGATGATACCCAACTCTATCACTCCACCCCCCCCTTCTCTCCCTCTAGCCAATCTCGCCTCACTAACTGCCTCTCTGACATTTCTGCCTAGATGTCTCACTGTCAGCTCAAACTTAACATGGCTAAAACTGAACTCCTCATCTTCCCCCCTAATCCTTCCTCTCTCTCTTCCTTCTCTGTCTTCATTGATTGGGTCAACATCCAGCCTGTCCCTCAGGCATGTAGCCTAGGGTTCATTTTTGACTCCTCCCTCTCCTTTAAGCCTCAGATTGCTTCTGTTGCCAAATCCTGTCGCTTCTCTCTGCACAATGTTGCTAAGATCTGTCCTTTCCTCACTGTTTCTTCTGCTAAAACCCTTGTCCATGCCCTGGTCATCTCTTGCCTCGATTATTGCAACCTCCTTCTCACTGGCCTTCCCTGCTATCACCTTCCTCCTCTCATTTCTGTTCGCTCTGCTGCCAAAGTCATCCACCTTGCCCTCTGCTTTGACCACATATAGCCCCTCCTCTCCTATCTCCACTGGCTCCCTCTTCCTGAACGCATTCTGCACAAACTCCTGGTTTTTACCTACAAGACTCTTCATGACCTTTCTCCCCCCAATTTCTCAGCACTTATTTCCCGTTACACTCCTGTCCGGGAGCTCCACTCCTCCTCTGCCACCACCCTCACCTGCTCACAGCTCCCCTACTCCTCAAAATGCATCTTCCCCTTTTCCCTGGCAGCTCCTCATGCCCGGAATGTCCTCCTTGAACACATTTGCTTGACTTCCTCCCTCCAAATCTTCAAATCCCTCCTCCAAACTAGAGGTGTGCACCAGGGACCCATGTCATTTTCATTTTCTTTTTTTCTTTTTGTTGTTTAAATGTTTTTATTTTCATAAATATAAAATTGTCATTTTTGTTTTCCATTGGTTTCAACGGAAAACACATTTTTGGCTGTAAACTTTTTGTTTTTCATTATAGTTGGCTGAATCTTGGAGGGATTGTACCTCCAATAAAAGGCATTAGGTGTACCAAATTCCAAAAAGATTGGATAAACGAATCAAATTGTATAAGCAGTTGAATTATATTATTTTGCATAAATCTTCATATACATTCTTAGATGTAACTTCTTTGTCTCAAATTTTCTGTAGCTAAAACTTGTACACCCCTTCCTATATTTACTATCTCTGCCAACTTTCAGAAGGATTGGATAAAGGGTCCTTGTGGTATAAGCAATTAAATTATAAATGTATGTCTGACTATAACATCTTTGTAGTTCAGTCAGTGTACATGAAAATTAGCAGGGCTCTATATAATGCTTGCATGGTCATCTCTTCCAAATATCAGAAAGATGTGATAAAGGTTCCCAATTTTATATGCCTGCATAGCATATGCAGAGAAGGAGCCTATGCCAGGAATTCTCTTACATTTCACTGTGTGATCGGTTTGTAATACCAACTGGACAGCAGACATGTCAACCAAATATCCTCATTCTGTGCTGTGACCATCCCAAATTCTGTCCCCGACTTTTTACTGGGAAGTCAGAAGCATCTTTCTAGGAAAGAGCCAATAGAGATTCTCTTATGTCCTCTGTCACAGTGCTGCAGGATGTGATTGTGATGATAACTGGCTAGCCTGGATGTATAACCTATGCCCGCCTCAAAGCCACTACCAATTGGTCCTGTAAAGCTGGAAGCATGCAGTAATTGGCCAGTGAATGTGTCTGTAAGTCTTTTGGGTTGCTTCCAATCCTCCCTCCTACAACCTCCCTCCCCCTGCCATGCCACGTGCCTGCCTCTGACTGGCACGGCATGTGCTGTTATTTATCTGAATAATGGTCTTCAAGGGGACAACTTCAATTGCTTATAAAATTGGATCCCTTCATCAAATGGTCCTGTAGTTTGTCAGAGATGACAGGGAAGGTATATGATACATTCCTGCCAAATGCCCTGTAAACAGGATGGAATATAAAAATGTCACAGCTGGAAATGTATTTTCAAGTTAATGTCTTATACCATCAGGACCCTTTATCCAATCATTCTGAAAATTGGCAGGAGTTTTAAACATGTGGAGGGACATAAAATTCACAGGTTCCATACACATTGGATGTAAAATAAAGAAGTTGTAGCCATGAATGTGTATGTAGTTTTTCTTAAAATCACAACATTTAATTGCTTCTGAAATAGGTTCCTTTTATCTTATTGTTTCAAAAATTGGTTTACATAATGCCCTCCATTGGGCATACAATATAACCAAGTTTCATCAAAATTTAATAAGAAATGAAAATGTTATAGCTGGAAATATGTTTTCAGTGTTTTCTCTTTATTTAAAAAACAAATCTCATTTTTATTTCTATTTTCATTATTATTTGTCATTTTCATTATTGCAATAACAATAATTAAAATGACAATTTTCGTTATTGTTATTGTAATAACAAAAATGACATACGCAGCCCTACACAAAACCCACCTCTTCCATCAAGCTTTCCCTGGCTCCTCGTTCCCCTCACCTCTTTGCTGACTTATCCTGAATCATCATATCTTGTGTAACATTAAATAAGCAACTACACCTTTGTAACAAAGCCAAGCACGTGCACCTGAGACCTCATGAGTTCATGTATGTATCCTTGTCTCTTCCTCTGTTTCCCACCCTCTGCTTGTGCATACGCTGCTTGTGTATACACTCTATTCTCAAAACGTGGAAAATTTCATTTATTTTTGGTTCATTTTTGTTTGTTTTCATTTTCATTCATTTTGGTTTTGTTCGTTCTGTCTGTTTTGTTATTTTCTCCAGGAACAACAGAAAAACTGAATTTTTCTTGTTTAAAAAACCAAAATAGACAAAATAAAACCAAAATTAACAAAAATGAATGAAAACTAGATGTGAAATGAGCAGCTTAATTGCTGCTCAGAATCATTTCTCACTATGTCGAGTATTGGGACCAAGATCTCAGATCCTGAGATCTCACTGAGGTTTTGGTCCCTTTACAAGTTCTCAGTGAGAAACATTTTTTAAAAAAATCATTGCGAATGCACAAAATGCCTGCGGTGAAAATGTTGCTGCCATTCTGGTTAAAGGCAAAAGATTGTGTATGGACAGCAGTTATTTTTTTCCCTTGGTGAAAATATTCTGATGCTGTGTTCATTCTGGGACAAACAGAGCAGTGGGATTTCACCAAGGTATCAAGTAATTTCGATATTTCGTTTCAGCTCTATGAAACAAATGAAAGATTCAAATTTTCTAGAATCAAGTGTTCAAGCACTTCTCGAATTTCATTTGAATCAATCACGTACTGCTCAAAATCAAGGGAAAAAAAATGCTTGTGGGCAGTTTTTTCTAGGGCTGAAACAAAATTTCACCCGTCCCAAAAATCTAATTGAAAATAAACTTCTCTATGAGTTTTTCTCATCTCAAGTTTCTCGCAAGAGTCTTGCGTGAAAATTGAAATTCTCATGAGAAACTCAAGATTTTTGTGAGTTTCTCAAGAACCTGAAACTAGCAAAAAACAAAATGGTCTGCACATACGTTAAAATGGCCATCAGGGCCATCAATTACTCTTGATTCATTTGCTGATCTGGCATGTCTATTATATCATGCCCTTTACTGAAACTTCTGTGTTTTAATGCCAGAGCTGTACAGAATAGAAATAGTTTAGAATGGTATCATTATTTTTAATATGCAAAGCATAGAAGTTCTTAAATTTGTGCATGCACAGATAATTTAGGAAGTTTTCTTGAGATTCTTGAGTTTCGTGCAAGAATCTTGACAATCTTACTCCAGGGCTGTTAATCTGGAGCAGTCGCTGTGCATTAACGCCTCCCTCCAGACCAGCTGTGTTTTCATGAGCAGAGGTACAATGAGTTAAAATATGGGGGAGGGTGACATGGAACTTTACAAACTAGATCGGTGATTAATTCTGAGACCGGCAGCGCCCTGAGGATGCCTAAGAGGAACATGTCCCCCATCTGCGTTTACCGTTCTCCCCAGTCCTCCCCCAGTAGTGCCAATGTTTTTATCACCAAGAATCAGGAGTTAATTTGCTCCTTCCTTTCCCTGTTTTTCTCCTTCACTTGAACTAGTTGAGAGACTTGCTGGAAAGCATGAAGATGCTTTTGATGCTGGGACTTGGCACTTGTGGGTGAGATAAACTGAACTAGTGTCACTGGTAGCAGCTTCCCAAGGTGTTGGTGCCAGATCACACAGCCATAAAATGAACTGTATTTAAACTGGCTATGCAATTTTAATAATCAAAGCGTTTCTTCTGGTCTCTAAGGCACTGTTAAAGTTGAATGTTTGCTGTGTCTGATCCTGGGCCTCCCTTCCTGTTGTGCACGTCAATGATGTTAGTTTTCAGCAAGATGGCTACCAGCAGAAGATCCTTAGAAGTGCCAAATATGACATTTCAAATACATTAGGTTTGTCATGGTGAGAATGACTTCTTCCTTAGATTGCTAGGCTCTGCGGCTGGAACATCATTTTATTTCACTTCTTTCTACTAAGGTGGGTGGGCAACATAATGGGGTGGATGAAGCAAAGAGACTCTCCCAGGTAAGAGGCAGACTGTAAATGAGTGGATATTTGGAGGTGTATATACATATGATTTACTTAATACGCTGCTTTGACTTGTAAGCTGCCCTGAACCATTTAAGACATTTTGGATCCATACTTACTGTGAGACCATCTGCCCCTTTATTGAATTTAGCTGATGTTGGCCAGTGGGATCAAAAGTTATTAAGAAGCAGGTACACAGACATAGACACAGACACAGACATGTGCGTGTGTGTGTGTGTGTGTGTGTGTGTGCGCATAAATTTTTGTACCATAAACTAAGCTAAAATGTTGCTGCTGTCACGTTTGCTATGGTCTGACAGGGATGTTGTCAGGAATAGTGGGGCATTGTCCCCACTTTATCCTCACGTGTGTATAGTCCCCAGAATGTGTGCATCTGCACACACAGTACTCCTGTGTCCCTAGAATGGTGTTGTGAGGGTACAGTCATGCTTTTGGGTTTTGAGCTGGTACAAGTTCTTGGGGATGGTGAATTTCACCATGCTGTAGCCCCTAGAAGCCCTCATTCTAGGGCAACATGCATGTGCATCATCTCCAGGTTAAGGGCTCCTAGGGACTGCGGCATAGGTGACTAGAACCCCTGCCCAGCCCCACTCCTGTCCCCCCCCCCCCCTATCAACAGTTACCAGTCACCTATGGACTGCAGGATGCTGAAGGTCACTGCCCCAGATCCTCTAACAGCCATCATCCTGCAGGCATGCAGACTCAATTCAGGCAGGGTCTTGTCTGGGGACTCTGGATCGGTCTGTGCTACACATACGGGGCAGGAACTCTGGGGTGGTGTGGGGAGCCATGTGGGACTTCCATGGAGGGATTGCAAGGGTCCAGAGGCAGGTGAGCGAGCTCCTCCTTTGGTCCCACCAATGCACTCTAGGAAGATGGGACTGGAGGTGGAGATACCCTGCCTGTCTTCTTGGGCACGAGCCATCAGTGGGTGTCTGTTATGGGGGCAGTTTGTTGGGGTGTGTCTGGGGCAGCACTTGGAGCCTCAACCATGGGGTGAGTTTGCAGCTAGCATACGATCTGTGGGTGGGTGGTTGCCTGTTTGGGATATTTCAGGTTGTTCTCCACATTCTATTTCCCAGGTACCTGGCTAGGTAAATGTTTTTATTAAGGCTTCCCCTCAAGCAATTTGACAACCTCTTCCCTGCGTCTGCTCTCTCAGCCTGATGCTAACTTTCCCCTCTTTCTCTGTTAATTCCCAGAATGCAGCAGCAGCAGCAACAGCAGCAGCGTCAATTATTCACAGCTGCCCTCTTGGCATTCATTTTCCTTCTGGCAGCCGTGAGCACTACTGAGGCTGGCAAAAAAGAAAAACCAGGTAAGGATGTAACTCTGCTCATTATATATTGGATGTATTCCTGTCTCTCCCTCTGTTCCCTTCCCCTTTGTCTCCCCTCGCTTGTCTTTCTTAGATTTTAAGCTGACTGGGCCAGGGACCTGTCTATAACTGTTGATTGTCAAGTGTCAGGTGCATTGCTTGTGCTATATAAATATTTAATTATATAGTAAAAATAATTAATAATATTATCTTCTAATATCCATTGGCCTATTTCACACTTTGGAAAGCTTTGGAACTTTTTGCCTGTTTCTCAACTGGAACTTTTATTTATAGGTTTGATGGGCTCTTCCTCAGCTAATGACAAGAAATATTTGTCAGATGTGAGGGGAGTTTCTTTGAGTACCAATTGCCCATTCTGCCCCCAGTGCAGGCGTGTTATTTGATCCCAAAAAGAATAGACACTCAGAACCAGGAACAGAACAAGAGAAGTGAGCAGTGTTCAGATGAAGGTCTATTGGAATGTCTCGGCGTGCTTCACACTTTTTCTACCCGGGAATGACTGGCGTGATGCTAGCCAAATTGAACTCAATCACTCTTGCTTTTCCCTGAGGTGGGTTCAGTGGATGAAAGAATGTCAAATGCTCTTGGTTTAGTTATGAAATTCAGAGGAATCATTAACTTTTTGACAAAGTGACTGGGGATTTGCTGAAGTGACATGTTGCTCCTGTTTTGTTTTATTTTAAACGGGAGTAAAGAAATGAGTTTTTGTGAAAGCTGCCAGCTTGACAGCCCTAGAGATTGAAGCTCTATGTTTATCACAGAACAGGGAGAGCATGGCAGTTAACAGTACAGGCTACCTCAGCAATACTTTAGTTTGCAGGGATCCCTGCTAGAGAGGAAGAGGGGCTTAGTAGTCTTGACCGTTCAGTCTTTCATCAGCACAGGCCCTCCTCATTTAAAATAGAAACCTCTCCATTAGGATCTGGACAAAGGCCTCATGTTACACAGACCACTGACAAACAACCATCCAATGATACTGGTTTCTGACAATGATGACCTGGGTTCCTAGTTTTCGCTGCCAAAAAAATGGTAAATTCTCTGGGGAACACCCCCCCCCCCCAAACTCTCTGATTAAAAACAGCAAAATTTGAATTTTTCGGCCATTCAAATTAAACGTGGAATTCTGTTTTTTCCCCTCTGGAAAAAAATGAAATTTTGTATTTTTCTCTGATAAAAATGGGAATTCAGTGTTTTTCTCTGATAAAATGGGAAATCTGTGTTTTCCCCTGGTTTTCCGCTCTAAACAGAAAACCAGGAACCCTAGTGATGACTCATACCTGATTTGTAAAAGAGATGGGCTTCAACTGGAAAGCTCAGGCCTAGATTTCAGACCTTTACCTCCAGACCAAAAACATATGACTCAACACCCCCTTCTACTCATGTCCTTGTATGTTGGGCTCTATTTCTATGGAGAGTTTTCACGTAGTTTGGACCATTACAGAAATCAGGGATTTACTAGCAGCCATAAAATTAATTGTGTTTACCAATGAAAACCTGAGAATTTTAATAAAAAAACAAGACATCTGCTGTGAAGATGTCCATTTTGTCATAAAAGTCATTTGTTCCCGGTGAACAAATTGGTCTGTTCAATTTACCGGGCTTAGCAGGTAAAATCTTAAAAACCTCTCTTCTTTACTGGGGGCTTCAAGTGGCCACTGTGTCTGTTGAGGGGAAGATTGGGCACGGATCATCTATCTCTCTAAAGCTGAAATGAATATTTAGAAAAATGACAAATCCATCAAATTTACCCTGGGGCGCAGAAACAAAATTCTGGAACAGATTCCATTTTCGATGGAATCCAGTTGTTTTATTTGATCTCGTGAAATGCAAACCAGAATGCATTCAGATTCTTGTTTCATTGGATTTATTGAATGATTTCATTGCCAAGTGCATATGTGTACAATGATGGCATCTGTATTGCTCATGCACAGTATAGTCACTGCCATTTTGCACAGGTGATGAAATAGTTCATCCAAATTTTGATCAGAATTTTATTGTGGAATTTTGCTGCGGATTTCAATTGCTGTTCTGAAAATGTGGAATAATTCCACAAAAATGGAAGAGCTGTTTCGATCTAGCCCTAATTTACTCCACCAGAACCAAAAATGGCAAGGTGGATAATAACCGCCATCCATTTCTGTTCAGTTGGATACCCATTTTGGTTATTTTTGTTGGTTTTTTGGTTCAGTCATTTTAGTATGTTGATTATGCTATGTTAGCAATATTAACACTATTGTACATGTGCAATTGCTGAAAATGACATAACGAACATTTTGAAATGACCAAAAAACTAAAATAACAAAAAAATTGAATTTACCTAAATGGGACACCCCCAAACATGTATATGCAGATCTCTGTTTTGGCCACAGATATTATTTGCATATTCAGAGGTCTGTAAGAAAATGTGAATAATACTCATGACTTAATAAACCTTCTACCCATTTCAGCTCTATTTGTTTTCTTTCTTTTGCTTGGACCCTTCCAGAGAAGAAGGTGAAAAAATCAGACTGTGGAGAGTGGCAGTGGAGTGTGTGTGTGCCTACCAGTGGAGACTGTGGCCTAGGAACTCGCGAGGGCACCCGCACTGGTGCTGAGTGCAAGCAAACCATGAAGACCCAAAGGTGCAAGATCCCCTGCAATTGGAAGAAGCAATTTGGAGGTACTGACTACTGTCCTGAGCTACAGTTTCTAACTTGAATATGGGGACTGTATGCATGTTAGTCCTTTTCCTTAGCAGCCCTCAACTCTCCATCACACAGAGAGAAAGCTCTCCATAGCAATGTGCTTCACAGGGGAAGGTGGAGTACATAGGCCTTGATAGGGTTCAGTCAGCCATGCTTTATGTCATCAGAAGGCAGTACAGTCAGGATAGGGCACAAGCTAGTTTCAGAGAATCTGTCCTGCAGGATGGTTCAATGGGTACTTTCCAAACATGTAGGGGTGCACAACCCTGGAGAAAGTCCAGGGTTGCGCCCCCGTATCTACCTGCTTACAGTCATGCCTGGGTCCATTTTAAACGGACCCAGTGGCTGCTGTGGCGTATGATCCACACATGAAGTGCTCTTCCCCCACACTATAGTGTTGTGGATCACCCATAACTAGAGCTGAACTGAATAGTACTTCTGGGTACTCTGATCAAATTCCGAAGTTCCGAATAGTCGGTCTGTGTATCCAGAGGCACTTCGACACTCTTTCTGAAGCTTCGGACTTCAGAAACCGAAGTTCAGGACGTCGGGAAACTTTGGAAACTTCAGAACCCTTTGGCGCAGCTTGGCGCCTCAGCAGGTGTTGCCATGTGCAGCAGCTGCAGCCGTTTAATTGCCTAGCCAATCAGGGTGTGCATACTGTGCACAACAACTCATCCACCCCATCCTCCTTCCCCCGCCCTCTTAATTGCCTAGCCAATCAGGTGCATAACATCACATGCAGCTCTTCCTCCCCCTGCTGCACCTGCCACCAGGATGAAAGACAGAGTCAGAACAGAAGCCAGCACAAAAAACACCACCACCGTGTAACTAAAAAACCAAAAGGGTATGTGATCAGTAAGTTCCCCCACCTCCAAGTATGCCCCATGAATGATACACATGCAAGGCTTGAAGCTCAGGGTGGGTGAGAGGGGGTTGGAATGGGGTGCCCCACCAAAGAAAATCCAAAGACTACATTAGCAAGCAAATCAAATGGATCAAAAAAGTTTCAACAAGCTTTTTTTTTGGGGGGTGGTGGTGGTGTCCATGTGTGGCTCCATGGGTTCCACCAGCCAGAACAGCAGCCAGAACAACCACACACAAGAAACCAGACATCTCCTCCCAAAAGCCTCCATTGTGTGTGCCCAGCCCACCAATACAAGGTAAGCCCCTTCCCCCTCCCCACACACTATATTGTTAACCACAAATAAAGTATTCCCCCGGTGCCCCAGATGGTCACATCTTGGCAAAAGTTCTTGAATAAACCCACAGCCAAAGCACTACTCAGAAAAGCAGGCTAGCAAGAGTGAAACAATCTCTTTAGAAGAAAACCCCACAAAAAAGTGCAACTGTGTGAAGAAGAAATAAAAAAACCCAACAACAACAATACCTACAGCATTGCCCACCTCAGCAGTGAGTGCACCCACTGGAAAATCATTATTATGGCAACCAAGCAGTGCATAGAAAAAAAGGCTAGCAAGAGTGGGACATTTGCTTAAGAAGAATACAACAAAACAGTGCAACTGCATGGAGAAATCCCACCAAAACCCAGCCAGCCTGATAACACCCACAAGAAGGAAACCAAACATTTACACACCCCCATGGGCACCCTCTTGGCATGGCATTGGTAATGTGACACAGTGGTAACTTGAACAGACCAGACACTGGTAACTTGAAAAGATCAGACTTGAACAGACAAACCTGACTCCTAGTAGCAAACCAGTAAGGAAACCATACATTAAACCCCCCACCCCCCCACACACACTGGCACCCGCTTGGCATGGCATGGCATGGTTCTGTGGCACTGGTTGTCATCTTGTGATGTATGGATTCAGTATCACCTGGTGTCTAGGGTATGGATTCAGTAGGGAAGAGCAAAAGCAGTACATAGACAGGAACTCGACAACACTGGTAACTTGAACAGACCAGACAAGGGGAAGTGGAGCCAGGCAGAGAGATCCCTCTGACCTCATGGTGCCAAGTGCCAACCAAGCAACAGACAGAACTAGAAGCAATGTGGCACCCAATTATTATTTTTTTAAAGAAAAAACTGCATGGTATGGTAAAGGTAAACATAACCCCCATCCTCCAACATTGGCCCTATGGACAGGCCAGACCAAACCAAACCAAACCAAACCATACTATGCCAGGCCAGGCACCCCTCCCTCACAAGCTGATTACTTACAGATCCAGCAGCACTGTAGTACACAGTCAAATTCACCAAAGAGAATGGACAAAATGGCTGTAGCCACTTTTATTTTACCCTGGCAGCCAATCAAAACTTGCCATCTGGATTGGCCAGCCAGTCAAAACTTGCTGTCTGGCTGTTACTCAACTGTCCCCTCCCATGCCCCTCTCCTACCAAATATGGCACTAAGTTTCATTTCCAGAAGAAGCTCAACTGTCCCCCCACGTGTGAGCAGTTTCTGAAGTTTTCAGAATAATGGTCTTGGTCCTCAGAATTTCAGAATTCGGACTTTCCGAATATCGTAATCTTTGCCAAATTCCGAAGTTTTCAGCCCTGCCCATAATGGTTGGTATTGCTGGGGAACCCCCTGGCCAAGAGTGGGTTTGCAGTGGCCAGGGTCTACCAAGCAGATGGACAGCATCTCCACCTCCAGCTGTTGCTCTGGGGTTGGGCTGCCTGCTCTGCTGGCGGTGCTCTGGGATTTTCTGGAGCTTCACTGGCAGGGCAGCCCCAGAGCAGGGACAGCCTGTACTGCCTCTGCTCTGCTTCCACATCTGGTGCGGATTTGCCTTTAATGGCCAGCAGGCCCAGGGAGAAGGCGCGGCAGGTGTCTGTGCAAAGACACTCAATGTGTTTCCCAGAGCCCAAGCTGCATCTCAAAGCTCCTTTCTTCTGATGGAAACCATACATTTAGGCCCTCATTGCAAACACCAAATGCTGCCAATTCCCATCACTTTGAGTCCCTTCCCCCTTCGTGGGCACATCACCATTTGTAACCTGAGCACTACTAGTGTGTGGTTCAAGCCCATAGTATTTCATCTATGGAAGTCTGCAGGTATGACAGCAGGAATTAGGTGTCAGGGATGTGCATGGGGGTGCTCATTGGAGACAGGATTTTTCTCTGCTCAACAGCATATGCGCCCTGCCATAACCATGAAATTACAATGCAGTCAGTGCGGGATTTCAAAACTGAGCCCTCCACTTAAGAGTGTGGAATATTTCTGACCCCAGTTTGTAGACTCATGAATTTTGGACATTTCATTTTAAGATAAAGCCTATAAAGGCTGGGTGTTAGTCTGAGCTAAGTCTACACTTTAAATCTTTTGAGACCTTAGGTCTTTTGAGACCTACTTTGAGACAAAGTAGTTTGAATGATATCTTTTATTGGGCCAACACGGCAACCACACTCGCTCTGGATCTTTTAATCTAAAGCACGAAACACTGTTCTGGGGAAGAAAATGGTTGTTTACTTTATTTGCACTCTCTCAGATGGCTGCTTGGTTGGCCTTTTCCCTCTGCAATGGCCACATGTTTAAAGTGGTTTAAAAGATTGGCTATGATAGGGCTTTCTGTGGTTTTGTTTTGTTTTGTTTTGTTAATTTTGTGGCAAGAAAATAATAGCTGTTTTGGGCTCAGTTCTCTATTGTATCGTGTCATCTGCAAGGTGGGTATAAAAACTCCCACTATCATTCTGGTTTGTTAATGTAGCCTGTGTACTTTGGATTCTATCTTCTCTTTTCTCTTCTGTCCCTTTTCTTTTCTCTTTCTCCTCTTTTTCACAAATGTAAATGACTGCAGAAAGCAGTGAAGAAATAGGTCCTTGGAATCTGGAGGAAAACATCCACTCCCTTGCAGCCTTCCTGTGATTATAGCATTCATTATTTTGCCATTTTTATAACAACAATCAACAGAGTATAAAAGAGCAAGGTCATTATACTTCAAAGCCAGGTCATTATTTGGAGGAGTGGAGCAATTGCCGTATGCAAATGCCCCTGTGATTTGTTTGCTGGGATCCCTTTCTTTCGATTGTGGATCCATTTGCACAATATGACTGGCAACATGTGCCCACATGTTGGAGATTAAATTTAGGTAGCAATTTTACTCCCTCACATAAATATACTACGTGCTCCCTTGCTCTTTGCAGCTGAGTGTAAATACCAGTTCCAAGCCTGGGGAGAATGTGACCTGAATACTGCCTTGAAGACTCGAACCGGGAACCTCAAGAGAGCCCTTCACAATGCTGACTGCCAGAAAACTGTCACCATCTCAAAACCCTGTGGGAAGCTTACCAAACCCAAACCTCAAGGTAAAATCCATTCACTGCTGTTGATAGACATTGCTATCTATTGTCCCAGATGCCTTAATGGAAACTTTAAGGGAGAGATGAGATTGCACTTTCCCAGCTAGATACTGAACATCCTCCAGAGTCCGAACTTCTAGCCAGCAGCAGATGTGCCTGTGTAATGTGGCTCTGGGGCCCATATAGACAGAAGGTTATTTGAGAATTAAGGAATCCCAGATGGAACATGATGGAACATGTGCTGTGTGTCAGTGTCATCTAGGAGATAACGTATTGGACTTGGGCCTGTGAGACCAGGATTTAAATTTTGCTTCAGCCATGAACTCACTAGCCTTCAGCAAGTCCCTGTCTCTCAGCCTCATTTCCCCATCTGTAAAATGGGATGACCTATTCAACAGTATTGTTGTCAGGGTGCGCTAGATAAGGATTTCAAAGCATTTTGAACATTGAAAGTGCAATATAAATGATTAATAATGAAGAAGTTTAACCTATGGGGACTTCTTTCACAGGCCCAGTTCACATGCGACAGCCCTACCCATGGGAATGCTGTGGCGGATGGGTGGAGGTGCATATGCTCTCCTGCACTACACCCATCTCCACCCATCACCCATGAATGGAGCAACGAGCTCCAGTGCCGGTTGCTCCGTGGGTGGAGATGGGTGTGCGCCTGTGGGAACGGGCGCACAGCCACCTCTACCCACCGTGGGTGCACACCGCCCCCCCCTACCGTGGTCCATTTGAAAAGGGCCACTGATTCAGGGTACAGGGTCTCTCCAAGTCACTTGTGTTGATGGAAACACCAATAACAAGAAATTAACCGATTTTTAATTGTTAATTTAAAGGAAGGTCTGCCCGGGGGTGAGGCAGTGCAGGTGTCCGTGTGAAGACACCCAAAGTATTTCCCAGAGCCCTGATTTCCCTTTGGATCATCTTAAAAGACCTCTCTCCCTTGGTGTAGTATAAAGGAACTGAGTGGTCATTCTTTGAATGGTTTATGAGACCTTTCTAGGTGTTTAGTAGCTGCCAGAAACCAACCAAAGCTGCAGTTAAAACATGCCTATTGTTTATAGGTAGCAAAAATTTGGACCCAAATCTGCCCATGTATTTTTGTCATCTCATGTTGTGTAAAGAGCAAAATACAGACACCAGGGCAAGTCAAGTGGTTCCAAATGCTTTACCTGCATGACTCATTCTGAGATTTAAATATAATTACTTGACCATGGAATATGTAGCAAGTATCCTATTAGCTGAATTCACCCATTTCAAACTGTATCCCCTGAAGCAAATATTAATTAAAAACTATTTGGTTCTCATTTTGTCAGAGAGAGATTTTGGCTATTTCAGGACAGTTGTTTGGTTATTTTGATACTGTGTTAACTATGTTGTGCAGTAGGCAAAATGAAGTAACAGAATAGCCAAAAAATCGAATGAGTGGATATGCGAATACCCATTTCAGATGTGGATACTATTTGAATATTAAGATAGCTCTCCAAAACTGCGAATAATATCCATGAATACAAAATTTCTATTCCAACTCTAACAGTACTATCAGTTGGGATTGTGACCCACATCTGCAAATGGTGTGATCCCACCTTCAGTTATGACCCTCAGGTTGGGAACTTCTGTCATAGAGGTTCTTTTCCCTGATACTCATTGGGTATTTTTAATTGGGCACAGAGGTAGCCCATCCCTGGAGCTTCTGCAGGGTTCCACTTCCACATCTCCCCACTTCCAGTCCCATCTGGGTCTGCTTTAGATGGACCCAGAAGGTTCCACTGGCTGCGGTCTGCTCATGCAGTGCCCACCCCACGCCATAGAGCTGCAGGCTATTGCCCTATGTTCTAGGTTAGTGCTTGCAACTCTATGGTGTTGCTGGAGCAATGACTGGCTGCAGCGTGGGTCAACCAAGCAGACAGACAGCAGCTCCACTCTGGGGGGTGCCTTGGGTTAGGCTGGCCCACTCTGCTGGCAGTGATCTGGGATGTTCCAGAGTGCTGAAGGTGGGGCTGCCCCCTGCTCTGCTTCAACATCTGGTAGGTTCCCTTCAGATGGACTGGCTAGCCCAGAGGTGAAGTGGGCTGGCGTAGCCACCCCTGGAGTTGCCATCTGTCTGTTTGCACCCAATGTTTCCAGAGCAACAGTGTAGAGACTAAGGCCCTTTTCAAATGGACGCCCTCTCCACCTCGCCCACATGTGTGGGTGTGGTGGGGGCATCTGTTTGAATGCCGTGGCGGGTGCGGGGGGATGGGTGGGCATCCGTGGGAACACTGCGGCCATTGTGTGCGTGTGTGTGTGTGTGTGTGTGTGCGCTTCCGTGTAACACCCATCTCCACCCATCGCCCACAGATGGAGCAATGGGCGCCAATGCCGGATGTTCCATGTATGGAAGTGGGTGGGGGTCTGTGGGAATGCACCGCCCGCCCACCGCACTGCCGGCACCCCCCCATCCCCCCATGCACCCATGCCTGTTTGAAAAGGGCCAAAGAATGCTGTCGTTCGGAATTTGTGGATTCCATTCCAAGTGAACCCTTTAGGTTAGTTGGGGGGAGAAGCTGAGAGAATCTTTTTTAAGTCCAAGTGACAACACAGTTCCCAGCACGCAGAGAGCCATGTGCTCTCCAAAGCATTCCTGCTTCCCCGAGTCACAGACTCTTTAGGTCAATACCAGACAAACTTGTTTTCTTTCTAATCAATCAAGCTTTTTAATGAACTCCTTTACAGCAGGAGCAGGTGCTGTGTGCCCAGGAAAATTTAGAGCAGGAGCTGAGACTGTAATGTACCACTGGGTCTGAGATAACATGTTTCATGTACATCATAGTGGGTGCCCCACATGCGTGCTTGTTTACTGACATACATTTGTTGTGGTGATGCAGGTGGTGGCTGTTACTTGAAAACCAGCTGAGGCTAATCAAAGGCCAGGCACTGAGATTGCTTCACTTTCCGTTAAGTCCTTAAAAAAATCTTCTATGTGGCTAAAAATAACAGGCACCCCCCTGCATCCACAACCCCCAAACTCTGATCATTAATCTACTGAGTGGGAATAGAGAGGAGAGGGCACAGGAGATGGATGTCGGGGGTGGGAGAGACAGATGATGGAGTCACAAGGGCTCTCTAATTCAGGGGAATGCGTCTCCTTTCTCCCCCTTTTGCCCACAGTCATCATATGATGGGACAGGGCTTGCCTAGGCGAAGGGGCTGTCCCTCCTCTGGACTGATCTTACTTTGTCATTGCAAAGTTCTTGCTATTGGTCTCCTCTTGAATCTGTCTGAAAACTAGCATGCAGGCAGAGCTGTGCTTAATTGTCAGCTTTGCAGGGTGATTGGTCAGAGCACTCTTGCGAACCATACACAAAATCGCTAGGTGAATTTTTGCACCCAGAATCTGTACTGATCTGTTGATGTACAGAGCAGAAAGGAAGCAACTGCATTTTCAGAAAGCCAGCTAAGTTTGCTGTGCTGATGGGGAAGAAAGCATCTTTGTTTTGATAAGTAAAAGTGGAACAGGTTTGGTATGGAAGTCACTGTAGGGAACTAAACAAAGAACACCAAAAGCTGACAGATTTTGGGATTTTGCTGCTACTTCTAAGACCAGAAAAGCACTTGAAGAAAGTGGTTAAAAAAAAAAAGAAGAGATATAAAGCGTCAACTTGCCACCACTAGGATCCCTCTGCCATTTCAACTCCTGCTTTTCTGTCTTTCTGTGTCTGCCCAAAATAATTCCTTATCAGCAACTGACACAAGGGGGCAGAACAAGACAGGCTGAGGGGAGGTGTAGGAATAGTTTGTGGGAGGAATGCAGTCAGACTGGGGGCTGGGGAGGGAAGAATAGACTCTGAGATCAATTTTTAAAAGAGAACTTTGACCAGACCATTTTAGCAGCCCTTGTGAAATTGGAACTGCCTTTCTTGACCCCAAATGCCAAACTATTTTAACAATAAATGACATCTATAGAAGTTTCAGGAATAGAGAGAGACATACTCAAGTGGGGAAGGGTTAGACAACTTACTCCAGAGTTGACTGAGATGCTTGTGGTAGCCGCCAGTCTGGTCCTGCAGGCACCAGCTAATTGAGAGTTTTGAAAAATGCAAATAGAAATCTAGGGTAAAGGTAGGTTTGCAAGGGGCAAAAGCCAAACTATTATACTAGAAGCAAGCCACAGAAGGCAGATCATTAAATACACAAATCCATCTCTCAGCCTCAGTTTCTTATCTGTAAAATACTTATCTGAACAATACTCACAGGATAGTTGTGAGGGCAAGCTAGATAAGGATTGTGAAGCACTTTGAACACTGAAATCCCTATGTAGTAAATGATTTCCTCACAGCAGTAGCTGTAAGGAAGTTAAATACACAACCACTCTCCATTATAAACAGGGGACGTCTGAAGCCCCGATTTTGAGGAAACTGCTTGAGCTACGTTTCTGAAAATTTATCCATGGCTATAATTTGTGAGGACCATCATATGCACAAAGTTTGAAGAAGATCCACCAGGAAAATAAAATGTTATGACTGTTTAAAAGTTAATTGTTTGTGGTCAAAATGCATACGTCCCCATGATTTTGAATCATCAATATCTCCTCCCCCTGGATGAGTTGAACCCCCAAACTTCACAAGTGTGGAGCATGAGATAAATAACAACTGCTTCTGTAATATGATAGTAATTGGAGCAGCCAACACCGAGTTGTTAATGATTAAAAAATCAGTTCTGCTGGCTCGCACATGCACAGTTGAGCAACTGCTGACTGGCAAAACACAGCATAAGAAAAGTTACGTGACTCTTACTTTTTAAAATCATGTAACTTTATCAGAAGCCAGCTCTGTCACAAAGACTTTAAGCTCTAGTCAGTGTCATGTCAGTTACACAGCGCCCCGCTTCCCCGGCTCTGGGCTCCATTCCTCTCCCCTCTCAGGGAGCCGGAGAAGCTGGGCAGACAATCCCCCAAGAGTGACTGTCTTGCAAATACCTAGTCACATGATGCTAATACCCATTGCCTTGTGGCAGGGTGGAAGGAGTCTCCTTACCTCAAAGTGAGCTAGTGGATCAGAGTAATCCCTTGTGTAACACGAAACCTCCACTCACCACCTTCATCCCTTCTATGCATTTTAACCTCAGGATACACCATCAGCTCATGAGTGTGAACCCTAGGGTGGCCAGATATGCAAATTTGAGGACACTTATGAGAAATAAAAGTTGCACCTGTATTTCTCAGAAGTGTCCTCAAATTTGCATATCTCGCCACCCTAGTGAACCCCTTTCCTTGCAGGTGTGCTGCAGTGGTTAGAGCATCACACTCTTGGGCCTAGAAGTTAGAGGGGCCTTAGTTAAACCTCACTAGCAAGTCCTGCTTATAATGAGCCCCCATTTATAATATTTTTTGCTTCAAGACACATTATTATTAGTTGCATGCTTCCAGACTCTGTTCTAGGGCACACCCCAATAGAACAAATCTTTTTTCTCTGATTCCATAGATCAGCTCCTAATGCTGATCCTTTAGCTCCTCGTGGTGCCACTTGAGTTCAAATGGCTAAAGGCAGGTCTGGCCGTAGAATTTTCAGGTCTCAGAACAAAAACAAAATTTGGGGCCCTCTTGACTCCACCACTCTCAACATTTGGCAGTGTGGTGCTTGCTTACAAAGTGCCATATATTTTTTTTAAAAAACACATCAGTACAACTGCAAGTGAATCACAGAGTTGAAAATAGATGTACTGAGACAAAATTTAAAACCTGTAATAATATTCAGCAAGATTTTTATGAACTGAGGTCACTCAAAATAATTTTGCAACAGCCTTCAATGAAAACACTCACACCGAGTCCTAAAGACCATTGCATTTGAGTCCCCACTGGGCGGGAGCTCTGTTGCCACTGCGGTGGAGAGTTGGGGTGGGGACACCATGAAGGGCATTTTGTGGGATCCCTACCTAAGACTGGCTCTGGAGTCTGGACAGAGGTAGGAATTAAAGAAAAGGGACACTGGCAAAGGGAAATAGCATTTCCCCAACTCGCACATAGCTTCTACTTCCGCCCCCCGGCATGTCAGGTTACCATCCCTCCCCTTTAAAAGAGGACACTTATGAAAAATACATTTGTTCCAGTGCAGCCCTCTAACATGTATTTTTCATAAGCGTCCTCCTTTAAAAGGGAGGTATTGTAACCCTACTGGCATGGGAGAGCAGCACCTACCGTTAGGGCTGCCACCTATGCCCATTTTTAAGGAACACTTATGAAAAACACATGTTGCAGGGCCAGTAACTTGTATTTTTTATAACTATTCCTTAAAAATGTGCATAGGCGGCAACCCTACCCACCATGCAGCACCTGCTCCACTTCCTGGAGTGGGAGAGCAATGCTCCTCATTCACACATAGCTCCTCTTTTGGTGTGTGGGAGCAGTGCCCCTGCCTCAGAGCTCCCCCTATGCTCTCCTCAGCATGGGGGAGCAGTACTACACCCCCATTCTTCTGCCTTGTTTGAG
>QEPC01000081.1:4476399-4488395 GCA_003113815.1 Sphenodon punctatus
GTACAATTAGGTTGTGGAATTTACTGCCAGAGGAGGTGGTCAAGGCCAGCAGTATAGCTGAGTTTAAAAGAGGTTTGGACAAGTTTCTGGAAGATAGGTCCATTAGCAGCTATTAGCCAGATAGGATTGGGGAACAAAACCCTTTACTGTTGGGAGCCTGGGGATGACTCACAGGGAATGGATAGCATGGTGACCTGTTGGGTGCTTCTCCCAGGGCCCCATGACTGGCCACTGTCGGAGGCAGGATGCTGGGCTAGATGGACCGTTGATCTGACCCAGCGTGGCACTTCTTATGTTCCTATGAGACCTCTAGCTGCTGGGAGTGAAGAGCAGGGAATGGATCACTGCAGCATGACCCAATGTGCACTTCTCTGAAGCAAATGAAGCCAGACACTGCCAGAGACTGAATGCTGGAATAAAGGGACCATTGGTCTGACCCAGCATGGTGCTTCTTACATTTTTAAGTGGTGTAAGAATACAAAACCCTCCATTTCAAACCCAGCTACCTAAATTCCTAAATCCTTACTAAAAATGGATTTTTCAGAGGTGCTGAAAACTTCCATGGTCCTAGAAGAAAGCTGCAAAATCCCCCCTGGATTACTCTAAGTCTCAGTGGACTTTACAAATTCCAAGCATTGTCCAAATGACTGCGAGGGAAATTTCCAGAGGCATTAACTGCAGTGGGCTCATTCCTGCACTTGTGCATGCAAGGGTGTGTGTGTGCAATGTGTGACTGATGTGTGCCCAAGAAATGCACACATATTGTACATGTGTTGCACATGCATTGCATGCGCCACCTGTGCAAGTGGAGGATTGGACCCATTGTCTTTAGGTGTCCAACTGCCATTTATACCTTTCAAAAACTTGGCACATTCCCTCTCCACAATTATTCTTTATCAAAGAAGTCTGTTCAGCATGTCCATTACAGTCTGTTGGGAATCAAAGGTTTTGCCTTCAGCAATTTGTGATGAGTACTGTGCATTACCTAGTATAGTTCCTTGTAGGCAGGGACCATGTTCACTGCATTTCCCCCATTGCTGCCAGTGGCGGAAATGGTGTGAACACTAATCCCTGCTTATAGGAAAAGTAAAGGAAGAAACATAACAGAAAGCAAGGGGATGGGAGAGGAGAGTATAAGGTTTGTTTCCACTGGTGCTTTGCTGGGAGGCAAGTACCTTTTAACTCACTTAAACCTTCCCAGTGTGCCCACAAGCAGGAGGCTTAAAGTGAGGTTAAAAAGACTTACTCCTGTAAAGAAGTAGGATTAAAGTGGGGAGGGCAGCATCTACCTCTGAAAGAATTATGTTCATTGAATGAGGATGTTGTTACTGTCCAGCTAGCTCATCAACTCTCAATATTTTTAAATCCCCTCTCCTCATCTCTGTCTCACTGGCTGCCCTCAACATCTCTGCCTTTCTGACTGCTTGCTATTACCGCTCCACCTGCTGGCAGTTCCCTGCAAGTTCCCAAGCTGGAGAAGGGAAGAACTATTTAACCCTCTCTTTCCCCTACTCATGGAATCAGAGGTGGAGAGAGTGAGGTAGTTACTCCAGATATCTCTTCTGGAATAACTGTGCTTGCTCATAAGAAGACGACTTACACCAGAGGTTAGTAACCTGTGGTATTCTGCAAGCTGGCCTGGAAAATAGGGCAGAGGCAGCAGGAGGCACGGCCGCTGGTGCACTCTAGGGTCACGGGGCAGGCGGCTGGGAGTTACCAGAGGGCAGGGCATGTTGTGGCTATTGGTGGTGTGTGTGGATATGCTGGGAGGCAAGGGGGCAGTTCTTACCCAAGCGGGAAGGTGGAGCACAGCAGATCTCACTGGGGTGGAAACACAGTGCCTAGCAAATCCACCCAAGTACTCTCTCTGTCAGCAGGTCCTGCCCTGTCTCCCTACAAAGTGCCCCAGTGGGCTTACATCCTCCTCTGCATCCCAACTCTACACCTGAGGTAGGCCCTTTCCCTGCTCCCTGTATGACTCTAACCATGAAAAGATCTGTAGTAGCTATACTCAGTGGGGCCTCCATGCTCACTGGCTACAAAAAGCTTGGTAACTAACTACAGCCCTAGTTGAGGGGGGCTCAGTTTGTGTCTGAGCTGCTCCTGGATTTTTCAGTGTATACAGGTATGTTTCTGAACAAGGAAGAGGACCGCTGGCAGGGCTATCTTGGCTGGAGACAAGAGAGCTTTCTCACCACCCTCTGGAGTCGCTTTTACTTTGAAAGAAACCTGAAGACTAACAAGGAAAAGGGAAGACAGGAGAGTGTGTATGTGTGTATAAACTAAAGCTTTTCTCCAGCTCTCCACTGAGCTGTGACCTGGTTTCTTCAGGAGCTGCCTGCTGTTTTCTTGTTTTCTAAGCAAGTCCCTGAGACAATGCCTTGCATGCCAAACAGAGTCGGCCAATCAGATAGGAAAGGTTCCAGACTAAAGACAAACTCCCTTGCCCATCCTTCCTAGCCCCATGCACCAACTTTTTATTTACTTATTTATTTTTGTTCCAGAGGCAGGAAAGAAAAACACCTTGTCCACTTTAAGCTCTTGTATGCAAAGGGGAGACAACAGAAAAGCATCTTTTACCTGCTTTGGCAGCAGGTTAAGGTATTTGCGGGGACTGTGTTTTCATGCTAATGTCTTCTTGTTTTCTTCTTGGCAGAACCCAAGAAGAAGAAAAAGGAAGGCAAGAAACAGGAGAAGATACTGGATTAATGGAAGCCACACCGGGCAGCGTATGAGAGAAAGGGACATCAGCAAACATGATCAGTTAACATTTTCATTTACACCTAGGCATTTTATCCTAAAGTTATTTATAGCTTAATTGTATAATAGGAGGAAAACAAACAAATATACTTTTTTTTACTCTAGTATTTTTAACGTGTACCCTAACAACATTTTTAGAAGCCTTCAATAAAGGATTGTAATGTCACTTAGAAGACCATTTCTATTGTATACTGAAAAGCAGTGAGAATTTTTAAAGTCAGTTTTCTTCAGTGTTTTGTTTTAGGTTCTAATTCTGCAAATTTCCTCCTGTGGGCAGGATTATGACTCCATGTGGCAGTCTATAGAAATCCATGGGGATCTGTGGTGTTGGAGGGGTCTGCCAATTTGATGTGCAGGATCGGGGTCTCGTTTATGGCATAATAAACCTGACTTCTTGTAAGCATTGGTCCTTTTAAAGTCTTGAGAACAAGAGCTGGACACACACATTTCACCTGTTCCAAAATTACTAAACTGGATGTAATTTGCAACTTCTATTATTACAGTCCAAAGACCAGTCTGTTAAGACAATGACTGCTTTCACACAAGATGCTAATTGTGGGATTGTAATTTGCTCTTGCAAGTTAAATGCAGGTGTGAGAGCACTATTCCACATTCATCCCCATGAGTTACGCCTTGAGTACTCATGCATTACCGGGCTCTGAAATCCTACTCTTACAGTGATGGGTGTTATGGATGCGCAAACTTGGGAATGTGGGAATACCTGTTGGTATTACAACAGTGGAATAGCAGGAGTGGAAACCAGCAAACCAGCAGGACAGAATCGTGGTTTATTCCCAGCTAGTTAATTCCAGCCAGTTTGTTCAATTCACCTTGCTCTTCCACTGGCTTGTTAATTTCACTTGGCTCTGACTGACTTGCTAATGTCACTCAGCTCTGATGCTGGCTTGTTAATTTCAACCTGCTGCTGACTTGTGGATTTCAACTTTGCTCTGAGGTCAGTCGGGCAGCAGTCAAAGCAAAAGGGGAAGGATGAAAATTGTGTGCAATTTGTGCTTGTGAAAATGGTAGATCCCACGATTTGGGACGTCAATGTAAAATGCACAAAGAAAAGAATTACAGGAGACATGTCTCGTGAGAAGGGTGCCCAGAAAGCAAATCACGTGATTTTAAGGTTACGGGAAGATCACAGAAGACACCGTCTTGTATGAAAGCAGCCAATTTCAGGCATGGGTTTGAGTGGTAATTGTATGGGTTTACCATAGATTTGTTTGTTTGTTTGAGCACTCTTACTGCATAGTTATCACTTGACAATAGTCACATCTAAAACTATCAGGAGAACCTTACCATTGATTTACCATGTGGTAGATAGCTCAGCTGAAGATCACGTGTTTGTGTGAATTTCTTTCCACAGATATGCTGATCTGCCACAGTTTTATCACTTGAAAATGAGATGTTTGTAAGTACCCTTGCACATCTGACACACGCGTGTACACACACACACATGCTTCCAGACACCACAAAAAACCTCACACCTTTATGGCAATACCACAGGATTGTCTCAAGGTTATCATGCAGTGGAAATTTTCATTATGTCTGAACTGATCTACAACATGGTAATACCACTCTATGGTACAACCATGGATTGGTACTCACGAGTACAGATCACCTTGGGATTACATGTGGCAAAATAAACCCAGTCAGATGTCACAGAAATGACTACCACCAAGTGGTAACCCAGAGCCAAGCTCATGGTGTTGCCACAGGGACTTGCAAGAGGGTTCCCATGACACCCAAAAGCAACCTCACAACATGAGACCCAACCACAGGTAAGCGCTTGCATCAGGTGTGTACATGTTTCCAAGATCAAAGCCCAAGAGGGGTCTATCTACAGACGGTCAAAAACTTTTATGCTGAAAACTCCCTCCCTAAAATATGGTTTTATAAACATTTTTTCTTTTTGTTTTTTTGTAATACCAGGGGGAAATGTAAACTTTTTGGCCATAAATAGTGAAACAAAAATGTTCAGGCAGAATGGCTGTTTCAAAATGAAACAATAAAATATCACACCAGCTTCATTTTCAAGTTTAAAAAGATACATGTTGGGTCAAAACGTCAATTTTAAAAAGGGGTAAGGAACTTCCAGCCCATGACTGGCTTTTATATGGCCTTTCCCAGTTCTTGTATCTGGCTTTTGGATCCAGTCTCTACCCCCAAAGGATTGAAAGAATGAGTCCAGGAGAAGGAAGCAGAGATGAGGACATGCTCTTGAGGCTACTGGATGGGCCAATGGCATAGATGCATGCTCTGGACCCTCTTTTTTCATCTTGAGCCACACCTCTTAAACACCCCAACACCCAACTCCTGCAGAGTGATCCACAAGAGGGAAACATTTTCCTTTCCCTGATTTAAAGCAACAATTTGCGTTGGTCTTGAAAACAAAAGTAAATTCTTTTATGACCTCTCCCACTTGGGTCTTTCAGAATATCCTGTTCCATGGTTTTTATTTTTCTCATTTCAGCTTTTTATTCTTTTCAATTTGGAATGGAAGTAAAACATGAATTTCCCCTCCCCCTTTCCTGTAGCCCTTAGCTATAGCCCTATTTTGATTTAGCCAGAGATTTCCCCCCTCCCCCCCCATTGATATAAAATAAATCAAAAAGAGTAGTTTTATTCCAAGATGAGAATTTCCAGGTACAGATTTGCACTGGAATAAGCAAAGGTGTGAATTACAGCGGATTAAGGTTACAGACCTCCAGCTGTTTAGCACTGATGCTCCTACTTAGCACTGGGGCAAGTCCTATATGTACAGTGGCTCTAAGGACCTGATGTTGGCTCTAACACCCTGAAGATGACACACTTAGGCTGTGCCCCTCAAAATCTTCTGTTGATACAAGCCCTATTCACTTCAGCAAGGGTTGTGCTAATGGAATGTGTTCCTTGCTTTAAGGAAACCAGGTGCATAAGAATCCCTTGACAACTATGTGAAATTGTCATTTGGGGAGGAATGTTTTTTTCTTAGTACAAATAGAGTGTGGTTGCCATATTAGTATCAAATGTAAGAGATGGTGACAAAGTCAGTCTGGATGATATCTTTTTATTGAACCCCTTTTTTGGACCTTCTTTGGACCTATTTCAGTTGGTGATAATCTGCTTTTGAGCCACACAAGACCCTTCCTCAGGCATGTAAGAAATCAGAACTTCTGACTTACGCATGATTTTCTACATGCCAAAGAAAGGGCCCTGTTCGGCCCAAAAGTTTGCATACTCTCACCAACTGAAATTGGTCCAATAAAATATAATAATGTTCTTTTTATACTGCCCCCCCTCCCTGCTGCTAAATAGTGCTCATCTGAACTACTGTCTGCAATCCTGGAAATATAGGGAAAGTTGTGTTTTTGGCCAGCAGTGACCTATTTCTCACCACACAAACCTAGTGTGTCAGGATCCAGGTACCACTAATGTCAGCAAGAGTCTTTTCATTCATTTTTATATAGGGGACAGTGGAACGTTCCCTTTTTGAGAGGATGCTGTGAGCTGATTTTCAATTTCCCTTTTCAATGTTTGTGAGATGCAGGGGGAGAGACTTGTTTTATATGCACTGAAAGGCTACCTTCTGTGAGAAGATCCCCAAAAGCACTGGGCTGGGGTTACACCCCCTCAAAAGACACACACATCTATTTTCAAAAGGGAAGTTAGTGGTCCAAATAAATACCATTGACTGGGACGTAGGAGATGGCTGCCTGTTTCATCCAAGGTTCTTGTAAGAAAGTTTCACTTTCTGCAGGGGCTGAATTTGCACTCTTCAGGTTTCAGTCCAGAAAGAGAAACAAACTCAGGCTAAATCAACTGGTATGATGTATTCCTTCATGGGATGGCTTATAACAAAATGAATGCTTCCCAAAACCCTCTTCCAAGGACTTGACTTTCCTTTTGTTGTCCAAGACTTTCCTTAACCTCAAAGGCTCTCACAGTCTTTTAGTCAAGACATTCTCTGCTTTTGTAGTTCCAGTGCTAGGGCCACCAGTCCCAGTGCAAGCCACATTTACTTCCGTTGGACTCATGCTGGTGTTAATGGTAGCACTAGTGTTCTGATTTAATGAGTAAAGTCCCCCTTTTGCTCTTAAGTGAATGTTTGTAGGATGGAGAGCACTTCCCACACTTGTTCTGGGGTTACCCAGGCATGGCACCACTGAATCTTTTGACTCCGCGGAATCCATTACACCAGTCTGAGTGAGAAAGAAATAAGCCCCCATGTGTTCATCATCCCTTAGGGGAATATGCATGTCATGTCACTTACACTCAACAGCCCCTCTGGCTGGTTAAAGAGCAGTGCTGACAGGTTCCACAGGAGTCTCACAGTATCCTCACTGTCACATAAATGCTGAGAGAGAGAGACTGTGAAGACAACCTCAGGGCTCCAAAACAGGAGTGAAGATAGTTCCCTGCCCCAGCTAAAGTGTGGGTTGGGGATAACATTTCCACAGTACGTCACTATCCACTTACTGGTACCTCACTGTAATAATCAGAGATTCAGACCTCATTCCTCATGAACTGGAAAGAAACCAGTTACAAGTGTCCTGCAACACAGCACTTGAAAGCATGCCATGGTGTGAGACTTGGAAGATGATAGGGGATTCACTATGTTTCAGGGAAATTAAGAAGCTGATCTCAGTTTGCCATTGGGAAGGAACAGAGAAGCCAGATCAGCTTTAAAAGGAAAGTGCAAAGAAATGTTGAGAACTGGTCAATATTTATTTTTTCCAGTAAAGCTAAACTACCCAACAGGAGAGACATTTTGAAGCAGAAGAGTCCTGTGCTGTCTGTCTTTCCTGGGGCATTAACTGGAGTCATTTTGCAAACATACCATCATTCATAGACTTAACTCTGCCCAGGAGAATGGTGAGGATGGGGATGCCTTGGTCTCTGCCACCCATTCCCAAGGTAAAGGGAGGTGGTAGTTGTACAGGAACTGGGCTGACCTGCTCCTGTACACATACAGGGGTGTTGCTATGCCTAGGAGAGACTGTCAGGTCTGATGCTCAGTCCATAGGAATGGTGTAGTCAAACAGGGCTAGGCTGCTGCATAGGTGCTGCTTGGAATTTTTGTCCTGGGCTGCTGGCCAGATGCAGGCTGTGCTTCATGGCAGTGTGGGGGGGGGGGGGGCGCATTTCTAGCAACCCCATTATTTTGGGTTTTGGGTGCATTAATCAAGCTCTGGGAAAAAGTGGGAACAACTTTTCTCTTTGGTGCTTTATTCAAATTAAACAGATGTGCAGCATCAATCCAAATGCAGGTGGAGTGAATGGGGAAGGCAGCCCTTCTGATGACCTGGCTTTTAAAAGGGGGTTGGGGGGAGAAAGAAAATGAGCAGCTGACTCTGACCATCTTTTAGCATCAGGAATTCAAGTCATATGGATGGCGTTAAGAGCTACCTTATTTCTCTCTCCTCTGTGTGTAGTTGTACCATTCTCCTCCGGCAACAGGGAGTGGATAGTTCAAATAAAGCATTCGTGCATTAATTGGTAACGAGACATGGGAGTATTACCATGTCAAAACAAACTTCTAAGTACCTGTAGAATATCCGTGCCCTAATCAGGCTGTTAGCTGGGGTTAGGGAGAACAGGAATAGTAGATATTTCCCATTTTTAATGGAAATTCCTCAGCAAGCCATCAGATTATGCTGTCATCTTTATCCATATTAAAGCAGTGGAAAAAGAGCAGCTTGTCCCCTTGTCTGGCAAATCCTGGCTTTCTCTGTGCATGAGTATGAAATTACATGGTTTGTATCTTCTGAACCGAAGTGCTGCCGGAATTGCTCTGCACAACATCGACTTATGTAAACCTGCCAAGTTTCTTATATTAAAATATTGATGAGAGCTGGCAGCTCAGCACAAAACAACAGTTCCAAACAAGCCAGAGCCTTCCCAGGAGAAAGAGAGAAAGAACATATCCCTTTCAGTCCTCCCAGGGCTTTTGAAGAAGTCTCTGAAAATGCCCAGAATGTTCTGGTGGTGTTCCTTCAAGGCTTGTTCTCACAGGCTCTTTTTGGGAGGTGCGTAAACTTTAACTCACTTTACCCTTCCCTGTGTTCCCATGAGTAGATGGGTTAAAGATAGGCTAAAATGGAGATACCCCTTCAAACAACCTCTCTCTTCAAACAAGTGGGTTTAAAGTGGGGCGGGAGGCTCCTACTCCAAGGGCTTAATTGTCTATACTTGAGGGAAATAATTACCTCTATTCATTCCCATTCTAGAAAACCTCAGCATTTCCTCTTTTTATGCTTCCCTCACACTGGGTAAAAATAGATGTGTGGCTGACGGGACCGCTCCCTGGGCTGCCGTGGGGCAGAAAATCCTGGGCAATATGGCCTGTGTCAGTCGGGGCACCAACATGACATGACCATGGCTGGGGAGCCATCCTGCTGGCCACATGGGCCAAGTACAGTCAGGAGCACAACAAATGTGCTCTCAGCACCCCGCCCATAATGGGCAGTCATGGCAGTCAATGAGGCGCTGCTTCAGCCACAGGGCTCACCTAACAAAATGAGTTCTAAAGGATCAGAATAGTAGGGAATGCTTTATTCCAGCTAGATTCTTAGCCTGATAAGGTATTGCACTGATTTCCATGAGACAAGGTGGGGGGATCATGGAAACTCTGCAGGCCTTCCTCTCCACAGCTGCATTCCCTAAATTCCTCATTCAGTCTGAACTGCCTGGGTTAGCTTTCCATTGTGAATCAAGATGCTTGCAATGATGGAAATGTGGTATCCCTTGAGCTATTTGTTGTTACATGGGAATGGCCCAGACTCTCCAGAGATTTTTCTATTTCCCTTTTGGTGGGTGTTCGAATGCAAACACAGAGTCCTATTACTAGGGCTTGCAGTGCAAGATCAGCCAATGAGGATGGATGACATCAGTTAGACACACACCCTTTCTACACAGGACGGAGCTACAGGAAGTGAACTCATGGCTCAGAAGCTGCAGTCCTCAAACCACTTTCTCTGCACTAGTCCTATTGAAATCACTCGGACTCCACACAGTAAGCAGGTTGAGGACTGCCATCAGGTTGTGTATCAAAAGATAATTGTGACACCATGTTGTCTTTTTCTTCTTTAAATAAAAAACCTGATTCTGCATAGCTTTTCCCTTCCAGCAACAATGGCACTGAGGTGCCCAACTCCTATGGAAAGTCAAGGGTCTAGGTGCCATTTGTGCCTTTGGAAAACAAGCCCTAAGGACTGGTCAAGCAGAGTGCTGGTCTGAGTAACCTGGGCCAGCAATGCAATTAAGCACATGCATAAACTTAAGCATTTGAGTAATCTCATCTGAACAAATTAGACTACTCGTATTGCTAAAGTGAAGCAAGTGTTTAAGTAGTATGTCATTCAATCAGGAAACAGTGGCCATCAGCACCCTGCATGTTTGGGTGTTTTTACCTGGGCAACTGGTCACAAACCTCCAAACACTTACTCCAGAATAGTCCACTTGACATCAATGGAACTACTCCAGAGTAAGTGGTTTGAGACTTCAGCCTAAGTGAGGCAATGACACAAGGAGCACACTAAAATTCTCTTAACTTAGTGAACCAGCCTTCCAAGGAATGGCTAAACTCTCCTCAGAAAAATGCTTTCTTGTACTGCTGGGGTGTAAAGGGAAAACCATGGAGCCGTCTTCCCCACACCTGGCTGCAAACTTTCTCTGGTAGGACTCTGTCCACGAGAATTTGAACCCAGGAAACAGAAAGTAGTTCATGGCATTGCAAAAAAGAAGACGAAACCCCTCCTTGCTACCCATAGTCCTGGTGCTCAAAACCCTTTAAAACTAGTGTGAATTTAAATAACCAACTATAAACTGACCCTTGCGCTCATTGAGTTTCTAATTGTGTATATATTTACTAAACCGTACACCACTAGACAATATCTTCTCATGGGTTGCTTTCTTTTCCGTTCTTTCTTTTTCAAGGGTTTTGTATATTGATTTTGTAAGCTAGCTGTGTGTTACCCCTTTGAGGGGTTTTTCCCCCTCTGTTTTGGGGTGGGACGTATATGAAAGCCATAAATGTACACATGATAGAACATAAGCATTAATTCTGTAACTTCTTTTAATGACTCCCTTAGTTCCTAAGGATTGGGGGAGCACCTAGAGAATGTACATGTTTACCGACTGTATCAACGTAATTTACTTGGTCTTAGAAGAGATAAAGCTGTTGAATAAACTAATACACAAGAGGTCTGGTGTCATTGTCTGCTTGTTAAAACAGTGAAGGAAAGGGGCATAGCTAGGTTGGAAAGGGCCCATGTGCAAGAAATGGACTCCCCCCACCCCCATGTCACCACATCCTGTCCCCTGTCCCAACCCCTCCCCTCCTTCCTCCCTACAGGATCCTTATTGCAGAAAACTGTCAACTTACCTGGTAAGTCCAGTGAGTCTTCTGCCATGACTCCAGAGACACACCCGACACCGTGGCACCTCTCCCTCCTGCTGGTTTCTGCACCTGAGCCCTGGAGGCTGCGGCTGTGCTGCCTGCCTCCTGCTGCCACCCCCAGTGCTTGCTTCATCCTGTGCCGCTTGCCAGGTGGGTCCTGCGCGCGCTGTGCTCTGCAGCGACTTCTGCGTTCGCTCAGCATAGTCTCCACCCAGTGGGACAGGATTTGTGCCCCCACCACAGCTTGGGCCCCAGGACAAATGTCCCTCCTGTTCCTATGATGCCCCTGGTGAAGGACTTCGGAAGTCTCAAGAAGGAATTCGAAAATCATTGATGGTGGGTGTAACGGCAGGCTCAGTGGGAGAGCCTGGTCCTTTCGTGGAAGCAAGATTAGCCAGCACCACCTTACATTGATGCTGGCTAGACAGATGCAGTCTGTGGCATTGGGACCACGCCTGAGACTCCTCAGCTGGGCCAGCCAGTACCTGGGCTAATGAGGCTAACAAAGGGTCAGCTGGGCTGGGCGTGGTTGGCCAGCCCAGAAGCTGAACAGCAGAGCCAGAGGGCTCAGTAAGGGACTATCTCTGTGGGAGGCAGGAGCTGGGAACTGCCGCAGAATGGTTCCAGGTGGCTACAGCAGAGGGTGTTAGGGTGCAGGCGGGGAGAGGGGCACCAGGAGCACACACTCGGCCTGGGGTTTGCTACAGGGAGCCCGCGTCCTCAGGATCTTAGGGTGCCCGTAGCTCCTTAACGAAGCAGGCAAGATCATCACAGGATAAGAGCAGTGTACTCTGTGCCAGGGAAGGGATAATGACACACCACGTAGACAGGGAATGGGAGGTGAGGGCAA
>QEPC01000081.1:4498925-4517263 GCA_003113815.1 Sphenodon punctatus
AAACAAACCAAATATGAATGTACAAAAAATATATTTATTAATGTTAAAAGTATATAAAAACATAGACTGCTTCTATATATAATATCAAACTCAAATGAAATAATGAATATACATCTCATCTCCTTTATACAACAATAAACAAATCTAAACATCAAATTAAAAATATACTCTGACAACCCTACGTGTTTCGGGTAGATATATACACATGTATAATGCAGATGGTAATATCTTATGGCATCTTCAAAAAAATATGGTCTGAACCACCAACCCACTCTGGGATTATTTCACAGAAGATTGGTCATAGTCTTGTAATTCTCTCTCTGGAGCAAACTTTGTTAAACCACCTTCTCTGGCCCAGAGAAGGTGTCTTAAATATGGCATAATGGAAGCTGGTTTGTGGTGTGGATTGTGAAGCCCTTCCCACTCAAACTGGTTAAGAAGATCCAAGTTGGATGTCCTGGTTTTTTATATCTTTCTTTCTTCTAGGTATTTGTGGCTCTTGCGCTATGAATATCAATGGTGGGAACACACTGGCATGTACCAAAAGAATTGACACCAACATAGACAAGATCAGTAAAATCTACCCTCTCCCCCACATGTATGTGGTGAAGGATCTTGTTCCGGTGATTCTCTGCCTCTGTTATAGATTGTACAACTAAGAGGAACAAAACATACAAGATTTTGAATGACCATGTTGTGGTAAGGAGTTCCAAACTATCTTTATAAAGAGATGGTTTAACAGCTGTTGTGATAAACCAGATGCTACAAAGTGATTTGAGTAGCCATTTCCCTATATGGGTGGATTCATAACCAGTGGTTAAAATTAGCCAGGCATTAAAAAGGAAGTGGGAGGAAAGTGTGAAAACAATTATTAGCTTGCTGAGGTTTGTTAAAAATTTTAATTTAAAAAAACCCAAAACAAGTAAAATCTGTCTCTTTGCCAGAGCAAACCACGGTAATGGCTGGATGTACTGATGCTTTTTATCCTTTTTTCTGAATTCAGGACTTGAGTAACTTCTATGCACAGTACAAATCCATTGAACCTTATCTAAAGAAGAAGGATGAGTCCAAGCAGGGCAAAGAGCAGTACCTACAGTCCCTTGAGGATCGTCAGAAGCTGGTTATTTTCTTTTATTGCTTTTCATTTTTTTTAAAATAAGATTGGAGTTAGTAACTTTGGTCTGAGGAAGGGTAGTGAGTGGATTTTGAGCTGCTTCACAATATCTGCTGGGATCCAGTGGGAGAAACCTCTATGTGCCAGGAATGTACTTAGCATGCAGTGATTTCCCTCCTGCAGTAGAAAATTGCATTATGTTGGAACATAGTCCTTCAAAATGATGGGAGCTAACATAATGGAAAGTATTCACTGCAGATAAACATCACAGTTGCTAACACCATGCTGGTTTTCTGCACTGGTTGTTAGCTTAGTTTAACCTTGTTAGTTATCACAATTCCCTGGGGTTATATCCTAATACATTTTGGGGGGGTGGGGGGTGGGTTATGCTGTTAGTCACAGATGGGGCAGGAGATTTTTAAAGGGAGTTAAAGAGCAGCCTGTCCACTCCGATGCTGAAGGAAGCTCACTTTGGCTCTGAACCAATGGCATGTGCCAGCGAAGCACTCTGAAAATTGGGCTGCCTGACTGTTGCCCCTACTGTCGTAAATATGTGGAAATGCAACTGATTCACACAACACCTCTTTCCATTGTACATTCACCACAGATTTCTTAATCTGTGTTTGTCTTGTCCAGTAGCAATGCATTCGCACACTGCTGATAACCTGCGTTTCACTGCTCCCTTCCTCCTTCTGATACTTTGCTCAATGCCCAGAGCATTGAGGAATGGCTGTATAATATCCCTGTATGCAATGTTCTGGAAGTGGCACAGAGTAAAGGAGTGTCCCTGCTCCAGAACTGTCTAGCCACACCCCTGTGGATCACTTGGAGCAGGGCTGGCCTTAGAAAAGGTAAGGCAGGGTAAAGTGCACAACACTTTTGCTGTGTGGTACAGTCGGATCCTCACAAGAAAGTAAACCTATTGGATACACGAGCAGCAGAGGAAGTGGTAAAGTCCATGCCAACACTTGGAATGTGGGTGTACTGTATACCATTAACCAGCCTAAAAGAGTGTTGTGTGAATGCATCCTAAGCTTTTCTCCCCACCCCCTTCTTTGTCCAGACTGTCTTAATGGCTCCTGTTTAGTCAGGATATAATTTTGTACTGGCAGTACAAGCAGTTGCCATGGCTGCTATTGTAGTATTACAGTAGGATCCAGGAGGGGCTGAGGTTTTAAAGGAGGTAAAGAGGCCTTGGTTTAAGCCACTAACACTTTTGATTAATGGCTACTCGGGGATCATTAAAAATGCATGCAGAAGAAACAGGATCTGGCTTTCTAAAGCAGTATTTCTCACACTGAGAGTTGGGGTTTATGTAATATTGCTGATGTATGCAGCTGTCGCATGACTACCAGAAATGTCAGTGGCACCATAAAATAACCAGTACGTTCAGCAAAATCTCCCCATTTTGCAACTTTTGCAAATGTTCTCTCGGGGGGTCTGAAGGCTGAGTTTGGAAATATACTTTCCTTAGTCATCCCATAAACAATCCCTTTCCTTCATGTTGCTTTTTTAAAAAGAGCAACAACTTTTTAAAAAAAATAAAAATGAAGTCACTTCAGATATTGCAGAAGTTTGATTCCTATCCATTTTTGTGGGGTTTCTTTATATTTGAAAATGCCCATTTACAGAGGACTGCCATGCACACAAACATTTCCTTTAATCCTCCATTCTAATAACTTGAGAGTAAACAATACCTCATGGCATTGGGCAATTACAGGGAATGATCCTGTGAAACATCATGCATAAGACCACTTAGTATGAAAGTACCAAGCAAAGGCTGCGGGGAAGAATAGGCAGCATTCAAAAATTAATTACTTTGGATAACTGTTTGAGTCTTTTAAGATGTATAGCTCTAACTGTAAGTGCTAAACCAAGAAATGTAAGTGTTTCTCCTCATCTTCTGTTGCTGCACAATATCATGCTCTTTGCTAGGACTCTGCTCAGTGTATCCTAGAATAGTGCATTGAGTAAGGATATTGGAGGTTATTTACTAGGGAAAGGAACTGGACAGGAAAGGGTATGTCTCTGCAAGTTGTCTTTTGGAGAAATTGCTTTCTTGCATTGCTGACGGTCCCCTTTTGTGTCTAGGATGGCCTGTACGAGTGCATTCTGTGTGCCTGCTGCAGCACCAGCTGCCCCAGCTACTGGTGGAATGGAGACAAGTACTTGGGCCCTGCGGTACTCATGCAGGTAAAGAGAAAGAAACTTTGGAGCTGTGGGCTGAGTGACCTATCCTGGTAAAACTGGGGCTGTGGAGTTGTCTTTTTTTTCTCTGTGAAGGCAGTGACAATACTTAGAAAGTGGTTAAGGCCAGCCGGGAGATGTTTGGGCCGGTGCTGGTGGAGGTGATCAGTGCTTCCCTTTGGGAGGACGGGGTGCCGAGCCACCTCAGAGGCAGTGGTGTGGCCTCTGCTCAAGAAACCATCTCTTGACATTGACTCCCTCGCTAGCTACTGGCTGGCCTCTAGCCTTCCGTTTTTAGGGAAGGTTATTGAGCGGGAGGTGGCTCAACAGCTACAGGGGTATCTAGATGGTGTCAGTTTTCTTGATCCCTTCTAGTGCGGCATTCGTCCAAGTTATGGCATGGAGACTGCACTGATGGCATTGGTCAACCTTTGCTGCAAATTGGATTAGGGTCACTCGACCCTGCTAATTCTGTTAGATCTGTCGGCTGTTTTTGATACTGTTTACCATGAGATGTTGGTGACTTGCCTGTGGGGACAGAGCTGGAGTGGGCGGAATTGTTGTTGAATGGTTCCGCTCCTTCCTGGCCGGGAGAACCCAGAGAGTGGTGCTCGGGGATCACTTTTCATCTTCCCGAGACCTCTTGTGTGGAGTCCCCTCTCCTGTTCAGTGTGTACATTCAGCTGCTTGGCAAGGTCATGAGATGGTTTGATGATTGGTATCCTCCATATGCTGATGACGCCCAACTCTACCTATCCTTTTCATCTGACCCAGGCCCTGCAGTCTAGGGGCTTACCCAGTGTCTGGCAGCTGTGGGGGGATTGGATGAGGGCGAGCCAATTAAATTCTGACAAGATGGAGGTGATGTTAGTGGGTAAGGTGGTGGGTGCAGTGTCTCCCATCATTGATGGAGTTTGCCCTCTGCTGGCTCATAGCCTGAGGATGCTCCTCAATTCCCAGCTGCGCCTGGATGCTTAGGTTGAGGCTGTGGCAAGGAGGGATTTCTGCCAGTTACATCTGGTGCGGTGGCTTCAGCTGTATGTCTCTGGCTCGGGTCTGGCCACTCTCATCCATTCTTTCATCACCTCAAGACTGGATTATGGTAACGTGCTCTACGTGGGGCTACCCAGGGCGACAGCATGGAGGCTGCAGCCGGTGCAGAATGCAGTGGCCCATCTTACGGGAACGGGTTACCGGGAACACGTTACACCGGTGCCCCGTTCTCTGCCCTGGCTACCTATAGTCTTCTGGACCTGATTCAAGGTGTTGGTGCTTGCCTAAAAAGCCCTAAACGGCCTGGGCCCCCCATACCTGCGGGACTGCCCCGGGCCCTGGATCAGCCCATGTGGTCCGCCCAGAGTGCTCGAGGTCCCACGTCTGTACCAGGGGGCCACAATGGAGAGGGCATTCTCGGTGGCCATGCCGCAGCTAAGGAATGTCCTCCTGGCTGAGGCCCAGATGGCCCCGACCCTCTTCTCTTTCAAGAGGCAGTGTAAGACCTGGCTGTTCCTCCAGGCTTTTGGTGGGGGAGACGGGTGGGGATGGGGTTTGGATGACTCCTCGCGAAGGGTGGGGGTTTTTTGTTGATGGCTTTTATGCCTATTTTGTTTGTATTTTATTGTGGTGTTAGCCGCCCTGAGCTGCCTGACAGGACAGGCTGGGTATTAAGTTTTGTATTATTAAATTAAATTAAAAATTCTCCATGATGACTTGTGAAGGATTACCATTATCAGGGTCATGGCTCAAGCTGGCAGCCAGCCAACCACCACCACGCAGTTGCTCTCCGCCCACTGATCCGTCTGCCAATGCTGCATTCCCTGGGACAAGGAAGAGGCCAAGGCCTTCATCTCTCTATGGGGGGAGCAAAAGGTTCAGCATGCCCCAGTAAAGTGCTACAGGAACGAGATGGTGGTCCAAGAGATCTCAGTCCAAATGGCACAGCAGGGCTACACCGGGGATGTAACCTGTGCCGGGAGCAGGCCAAAGACTTGAGACGCAGATACAAAGAGATCTGGGACGACAACTTCGCCTCCAGCCATGAGCGATGAACATCGCCTTATTACAAGATCCTTGGCTAGTTCCTCTGTGTGTGTGTGTGTAGAGCCGTCGTTGCATCTTGCTGGTATGGCTGCGTCTTCACGAGTAGCCAGAAGTTGGAGGTTATGGCTCCCCCACTCCCACTATGGAAGTCGTGACCACAGACAGACATCCTTCCTTGTCTGTCCTCGCCGTGGAGCCAGGAGCTGGGCAGCTGCCTAGCTAGGATTGACTAGCATGTAAGCAGCTATTGGCCACTATTGGTCATATGTCTTTACCGGACTGACTGCATGCTACGCATCAGCTGCTTTGATTGGAAATTTTTTTGCAAAGCTTATGCTGGGGGGGAGAGGGGGTTGCTGCATCATGACTGTCAATCCAGGCTATTTGGGTGAGGCCTGATGTAGAGCGAGTACTTTCAAACCTATCCTCCGAGCCAGCTTATACTCTTGTAGGGTGGCCCATGCACACAGTGGGGTTCTATGTATGCATGATGAAGTGCAGAACCCTGAGTTCCCTGCTCTAGAATGGAAGAGTGGAATGCAAATGAGATTGTGGCTTTTCTGGATGTTTGTGCACTGCCAGAGGTAGGGCAGTCACTAACGGGAGGCTGGACCTTCCTTGCCATTTTTTCACATCACTGCCCTGATGACAGCGAGCGGACACCCGCTATTATAGACGTCTTGGAGAAACTGACGGCTGTCAGAGCGGGATCTAAACCCTGGAGTTCCATTTACATCGGCGGCAGCTGGCCTTGTTTCCAAAACACACTCACAGTTAGTTTTATCATTCACTTAAGTCCAGCTACAATAAAATGCCATGACAAAAGAAAGAAGAAAGATACCTTAATAATGTAAAATACAATGTGTACACATAAATATAAAAGTAATATACATTTATTTTATTGAATATCAGGGTCAGTTTCCTAATAGAAAACTCTTGAGGATTCTATTTTAAACACCTTACAAGGAGGAACAGTCTCAGCATCTCTGCCAAGAAAGTCGATCTCCGCAAGTAATCAGTAGCCTTTTATAACAAACTCTGATCTTGGGAATGTGTCAAGAATTATAAACAAAAGAATTGTTTATAGTTAAGACAGGACAATATCAAAACAATTTGATTTCTGTTCTCCAAATAACATATATGGGCATATTCCAGGCTATCCCGATGTCCCACAGTTACATCTTACCTACTTATGAAATACAGTAGAATATATGAGGGCCTCTGATGGCCATTCTTGCTCATTATACTAACATAATTTAAATTCATATTGTTCAATATTTTTAAAGGCTAAAATTAAAAGCCTACAATAGTCCCCTGGAGTCTAGGTTCAGTCCATGCAGCCATCACTCACATGTTTCACGCGTAGAGCATAAGAGCACTCCGGAGACCACCAGGAGTGCCTTGCTCAGATGGCAGTGATGAATCTCTTTGGGGAAAGAAGTGACTTGGTATGAACCGACTGAAGGAGAGCTGCTTGTCCTATACGAGGTTTGGACACCTGGAGAAGTGCAGAGCACCCTCGCGAGCAGTGTTTTCCACCCCACCTATATGGTAATGCAGAAGATGAAGGAGACGGGTACAAGAGGTGCATGTTTTGGGGGTGTTATGTGATCCAAGAGGGATTTCCAGCACCGCAGTGGGCAAGACCCAATGAAACTTCTACTTACCTGCCAGTACAACACTTTGAACGGTGGATGCAAGAAACTGGATGGTGACAACATGCAAAGACTGATTGCTTTCAATTTAATTTTTTCTTTTATTTTCACTTGGAATTTTCACTATATGTGCTCAATAAGTATGCGATTTGCTCAAACTCAGCATTTATGTGCACAGCAAAGGTTATTTCCAGCTGCCAAGTGCTCCCAAGTATGAAGCTCTGTGGGTGGGCAGGGATAGGAGACACTGGACCGCCTCATGAATCGTAGCCCAGAAGAAAAAAACAGCTAGTACGGCTTCTTCCCATGGCTCATGCAACTGCAAGTCGTCATGTGGGGGAGAGGGGTTTGTTGGGCAGAGCGTGGTGGGGGAGAACGCCTGCCCATGTGTTAGACTAAGCCTGTGAGTGGGACTGCCTGAACACACAAGAAATTCACGTAGGGGGGCTGCCTGTTTGTTATGCTCTATGCACTAAACATGAGTGCAGACCGATCCCAAACTCCAGACGACTATTGTTTCATTTGATAACATCCTCAGAGCTGGGATTGGAACTTGGGGCTTCTTGGCTGTGATCTACAAACTGCTGGACTTTAATGGGGCTACTCCAGAGTAAGTAGTTTGTGAATTTTGGCCCTTGTCTCCCAGTTCCATGTGATCTTCCTCTGATTCTTCTGGTATAAAATGGTGCTAGCCCCACTGAGAGATGGGCAGGTATTGGGAGCAATAGCTGTCTTCTGAAACTATTTGAAGATTAAACATTCTTGTTCAGTAATCTTTATTCAATTTTAATCTTTCTTCCACCCATCAAGCAGAGACTGAGCATATTTCTGAAATGGGCTATAGCATCTATTGCTTCAGCCATTTTTGAGGGTTTTCATATGAATTATTTTTAGCCACAGTCTAGCAATATTCAATTGCAGCATGTGAAAGGAAATGACTTGGCCATTATACACACAGCCTTATTCTGAGACATGCTTTTGATATGTATCGTTCATTAAATCGCTCTCCTTGGAGTGTGAAAGGCTGCAGCCTGTCTAATAATGTCCTGGTTTTCAGGCCTATCGCTGGATGATCGATTCCAGAGATGACTACACGGAAGAGCGCCTGGCGCAGCTGCAGGATCCCTTCTCCCTCTATCGCTGTCATACCATCATGAATTGCACACAGTCCTGCCCCAAGGTGTGTATTCCTCTTTGCCTGATAGTGCTGCTAGCATGCCGGCAAAGACTGTTTGAGGTGTGAGTCAGCTGGCAGAAGCCACGGTAGGTGCCAACCTAGAGTCCGCTTACTGAGCAAGGCTTCCATTGAGATGTGAGGGATGTAGAAAGAACAGATCCCCACTACATGATGGGGACTGATTGAAGGGCATTGCTTGTATGGATGTATTTATTTAACATCGATACAAACATCCATATTTAACATCCATACAAGACTTCCACAGAACTGCTGCTTTTAATCCCAGCAATAAAGCCGTGTACTCCTGGTTTCCCTTGGGTTGAAATTTAAGCATGCTCATATGGTGATGCTGTGTGTTAAGACTGTCAAAGGGCTTTTAACAGCATCATTGGAATTGTGCTGTTTTCTGTTGTTGGGTTTTTTGTGGGTGTTTTTTTTTTTTTTTTTTTAACTTTTGAAGCAGTTTTGTGTTGTTCCAAAATGCCCTTGCGTGCATGCGCGCACACTCTCTCTCTGCCCCCCAAGTTCCACTGTTGGAGAGGTGGCTCTTGCATATTTCTCCCGATTTTTTTTTTTTTGATTTTTTTTTTTTTTTAAAAATATTGTGAGAATTTATGCCTTGACTTCAGGGAAACCTATACAAGAGGCTTTAGGGTTCTCGTCTCCCCTCGCCCCCCCCCCTTAAGCAAACTTTTTCCTGAAGGGACAACTTCCAAACACCCTTAATGTATGCCCCAGATCTGTTTTGTTTACTAAAACAGTGACAGTGGGAGGAGTGAAAATATTTACACATTGGCCCCTTGTTAGAGCCTTTCTCAGCAGGAAGAGGGATCGGGATGAGGCACACACTGGGCTGGGGTAGGGCTGGTACGAAACAGCCATTCTGATTCCATGGAAACGTTCTGCCAAGTTCCATCAAACAGAAACTGGGTAGAATTTGGACATCACCCCCTAAAGTGTGGGTGTCTTCTGAGTACATGACCGTTCCGCTGATCAGGAGAAGGCGACTTGGATGTCCACTGGCTTGTCTTACCCTCCCCATGATGACGTTGGGTCTCGCCACGATGCAGTCAGTGGGCTCAGTCCCATGGCCCATGAATCACTGCAAGCAAGCCACACATGCACACGGCTTCTGCATGGCACAGTGCCGGTAATGAAGATGTGCACAGCTTTTGCATGGCTTCGCATGTGCGGGATCCGCAGCCAGTAGGGTCAGGCCCACCATCCCCGTCTGTCTTCCCACACCGGCAAGCCAATGCGTCTGGCTTGTTCCCTGTCTTGGGTGTGACAGATCTCCATTCAAAATGACTCCACGGTGTACCACAGCAAAGGGAGATGCCTGTACGGCCTAGAGTGGAAACAGCTGGGCACCAGATTCATATTTACTTCTCAAAATGGGAGTTGGCTTCACAGCTTACCCTGACTTAGTGCAGTGTCCATTTCCACAGACTTCTAATTGTTAAACATCTTCTTTTAGGGACTGAACCCTGGAAAGGCAATTGCAGAAATCAAGAAGATGATGGCAGCTTACAAGGAAAAGGCAGCCAGCGCCTAATGCTCTGTCCCAATCAGAGCTGTGTTAAGCACATACTGTAGCTGACAATAATTTATATCTGACTTTAGTAAAGGTTCCAGCCAGGACTTTTTTAACCAAAGGTATGCATGTACAATAAATACTGTAAACAACTCATCATAGTGCCCCAACTTTATTAGTAGGAAAAGATCAAGAGCTAGGTCTTTCCCACTGGCTTCCTGAATGAATTTGGAATTACCAGCTTAGGGGTGTGCAGGACTCCCAAGTTTCCTCCAAAGCTTCTGACATTGAAATGGGTAGCTTCAGTCTAGCCAATCTAGTAACTAGAAGGGTAGAAGCCTGGAGCCAAATAAGGTACACCCAGGTATAGCTATCAACTTGGTTAAAGGGGTGTGAAGAAATGTGTCAGGAAGGGACTTGAGATGGTACATTGTGAGGCAGTGGAAACCTTACCTGACAGCAGTGTTGTGGTGAGTTAGTTACAGTTTTTAATTCTGACTGGATCTGAACAGCACTCGGCTTGGTATAGGAGATGCAGCACTGGACTGAGTGTGACATGAGCTGATGTTTCAAAATGCCAGGCTTTAGCAAAGTGTGGTGATTGTTTAAAATAGGACCTGTTCTTGTTGGCACTTCGTGCTGTTAAATAAAGGAAGTATTGTGTGCAGTTTTGGTCGCCCCATCTCAAAAAAAGATATAGTAGAATAGAAAAGCTACAGAGAAGGGCAACAAAGATGATAAAGGGCATGGAACAGCTCCCGTATGAGGAGAGGCTGGATAGGTTAGGGCTCTTCAACTTGAGAAGAGAAGACTGAGAGGGGGCATGATAGAAGTGTATAAAATCATGAGTGGTTTGGAACAAGCAAATAGGGAATGGTTATTTACCCTCTCAAATTGTACTAGAAATCGGGGACACTCCATGAAACTAACAAATTTAAAACAAAACAGAGTATTATTTTCACTCAGTGCACAATTAAGTTGTGGAATTTGTTGCCAGAAGATATGGTAAAGGCCTGGCTTGGCAGCAGTACATGTGAAAAGGATCTTGGGGTTGTATTTGATCACAAGCTGAACATGAGTCAGCAGTGTGATGCAGCTGCTAAAAAGGCTAATGCAATTTTAGACTGCATTAACAGAAGCACAGTGTCCAGGTCACATGAAGTAATAGTTTTACTCTATTCTGCACTGATCAGATCTCATCTGGAGTATTGTGTCCAGTTCTGGGCCCTTATTTTAATGAGGACATTGACAAGCTGGAACAGGTTCAGAGGAGAGCAACAAAGATGGTCTGGAAACCCAAGTCCTAGGAGGAAAGGTTGAAGGAGCTGGGAAGGTTTAGCCTGGAGAAGTGAAGACTAAGGGGAGACATGATAGCTGTCTTCAAATATCTGAAGGGCTGTCACATAGAAGATGGAGCAGACTTGTTCTCTGTTGCTCATGAGGGCAGGACTAGAACCAATGGGCTCAAATTACAAGAAAGCAGATTTTGGTTAAACATTAAGAAGAACTTCCTGCGGTAAGAGCTGTTCAACAGTAAAATAGACTGCCTAGGGTGGTAATGGGCTCTCCTTTGCTGGATGGCCATCTGTCAAGGATGCTGTGGATTTCCTGCATTGAGTAGGGGGTTAGACTAGATGACCTTTGTCCCTTCCAGCTTTAAGATTCTATTATTGTAGCACAGGCCTCAACACTTTGAATTGCTGTAAATTGCATCTTGCAGAAGCACATGCGACTTGCGTGCAAAAGCTTTGCTATCAGAATCTGCTGGTGTGGCATTTCAGGCCCTGTCAGCAATAGCTAAATAAACCCAGCTGATCAGTGAGTATGTTACAAGACTGGCTCTGGCGTATTGATCACCGTAGGAACCTATGAATTCTACTGGGCCAGATCAGCTGCCAGCTCTTTTTGTTAGGTTTTGTGCTAGTGCCAGACACCATTAGAAAGCAAGGGGTGTACTCATGGGTCAGTGTGATTGTAGGCTTGGGTTGGGGGGGAGGCATTGTGATAAGCACTCTGATACATGTCAAAATCCACTTGGTCCCTGCCCTGAAGGGCTTAAAGACGAGCAGTGAGCAGAGTCCGATTCCCTGTGCAGTCTGTAAAATGTGCTGCACGATTCTGACATCATGAAACCCAAATTCTGCAAATAGAAGATCCAGACTCTGTAAGCAGCATCAGTGATGCCAGCAGACTAAGTGCATCCAATTATGTTAACTTTAATGTGAAATTTAGAGAGTTTCCTAGCATGCCCTTCTATTAGTTCTGGGCATTTGGGATCTTAACACAAAATAAATACCATGCACAGGGCTCTCAGCAGGGAGTTCTTCTCTCTAGCAGAGGATTGTAGGCTGATCCCTGTGTGCATTTGTGATCAGGAGCTCCATGGCTCCAGAATATATGCCAGCATCTTACAGTGCTAGCATATGATTGGTTGGCGCATACAATACAAGCGAATTCTGCAGCGCCAGAAGCAATATCTGTGATACTTTGTCCAAATGCATATCTACCCCCCAAATATCTTTGCATATCTACCCCCCAAAAGGGCTACGATTTCAGCAGTGCAGAATTCGCAGGACCCTGGGCAGAGGCAGCAGGTGGTATAAGGACTGGGAGCAAAAGGAAATGAAGACAATACCAGTCGAGAAGAAAGGGGGTTTTTTGTGCTGGCATCATGGTAAAGGAGAGTGTTGAGGATGTGGCCTTGGATATCTTCATGGGGAGCTTATCCCATGGATAAAGGGCAACATGGGTGAAAGCATGTCTGAAGTTTTAACAGGTGGGTGATCAAGGATGATGACTTTGGCAGAGCAGCAGCATAAGTCAATTACATGGTAGTGTAGGAGCGATGATAGCTTGGGTAGGAGGCAGGTGATGAGGGCTTCTTTCAAAGAAGGTTGGCCGGGAGGCAACTAGGAGCTGGTCCATTAATCTGTGGTTCTTGCACAGCAAGTGACCACTCCTTTAGTCCTGCCCACCAAGCTGCTGCTTTGCATATCTCAAGTTACGTTGATCCAGAAGAGAAGTATGACAAGAAGTAAGCTTAAAAGATCCCTACTGGAGCCCTCTTCCTGCAGGCATGCTGGTGGTTAGTGGGCTAAATGTTTCCCCTTCCTATTCAGTTTTCTACACTGAAGGACTCATTCTTGCATCTGTCCCCACTCCCACCCTGCAAATCCTCTTTATCTTTATACAACTGCTGTATTCCCTGCATTTCAGTGGCCTGTGCCCTATCCTGCTTCCCTGTGGTATTTCCCACAATGCAAAGAACGTAGAGGATTTCTCCCAATGCAAGAAGCAAAGAGCATTGTGATATCCCTGCATGCAGTGTTTTGGAAATGGAATGGAAGTGGAGGGAAGAGTCCCTGCTCTAGGATTCTCTGGCTACATCTCTGTGGTCACTCAGAGATAGTAAGGAACAAATGGGAGATGATGTAAAGCTCGCCCTGGGCTAATAAAATCACACAACCCCATTGTTACTTGATAGTCAGATCCATGCAAAGATCTCTGCATCAGGTGCGAGAGAACAAGAGATCATCAAGGATGTGGTAAAGATTTCACATAACTCTTCCCTACATACTTGCTTTGCACCACATGTGATTTTGTAAACTTCTATCAGATAGAGATTTACAAGATAGAGAATTAAACTTCTATCCGATAAAAGTTGGTTTGCACCACATGTGCTATTTGAAAACTATTAGAAGCTTACAAAAATGTGTAGTGCAATGCAAGTATGTAGGGAACTGTTGTACACTCATAATAACAGAAGTAGGGGATACTCTATGAAATTACCTAGCATATTTAAGACAAAATAACGTAATTTTCCACTCAATTCACAATTAACCTGTGGAACTACTTGCTTGACGATGTTGCAAAGGCCAACAGCATAATTGGTTTCAAAAAAAGATTGGATTAATTCTTAGAGGAGAGATCCATAAATGGCTATTAGTCAAGTCAAGTTCCCTGAAATGCACAGAAATAAGCAGCTGTGTGAATGCTATGAGGTAAAGTAAGCACAGCTGAAGGAACAAGTGATGAGTTTGAAAAGTGGATAGATGTATGAACGAGCTATAACTCAGACTATAGAGCTACACAATGCTCTGTGCCAGTAGCATGTCCCTTTCTCATTTTTTGAACGTTCTGTCTTGACGTATTTTCTTCTGCAAAATTGGCTAATCTCCCCCATTGTTAGGAAAAGACTAATGCTATCTCGATTACCACGTTTGAGTCCTCTAGAACACTAAATACGTATGTTTCCCCTGTAAGGAAGTTTTGTTTTCTTAAACAGACTCTTTGGCTTTAGAATAAATATCTTCCACAACCCTGTTCTCATCCATTTGTTTTAAAGAGAAGAGAAGAGAGCGCTCTACAGGACTATTTTCTGTTAGTTTCTAGTGCATGAAAATTGAAATTCATTAACGCCTCTATGGCTTGTACAAAATGAGGACTTGATTCCTATTGTTGCTATTACTATTAATTATATAGCACAAGTAATGTGCGTAGCACTGAATAGTCAACTAGAGACAGGTCACTGCCCTTTGGGGCGTACAATCTAGAAGGGTCAACAGAGGAGTTGAGGGAGAAGGGAACATAGAGGTTGACAAGGATAAGTTCCTTAATGAAAGAAGCCCGCGTAGGTCACTAATGTATATATTGGGGATTGCTTTAATTACCACTGAACTCCAGCCATTTCTGCAGTAGAGAATGCCGTGCTGAGACCTGGTTTGTATCGTGCAGATGTGCATTGCCTCCTGTCCTATTGTACTGTATGATCTTTGGAATGGTGAGCTGTGGCGCCCAAACCCATGTGAATTAGGCCTCTCTGTTACCCTCTATGGTGGGTCAGTGGGACTGTCTAAGTTCTTTATTGGGCAGACAGCGAGAGACAAGGTGGAAGTGTGGCTGGAGCAGCAGAACTAGTTTTGGCAGAAGTGAGCTGGAGCATGGCTGGGCAAGAAGCAAGCTGAAGAGCCCTAATCAATTGATCATCTCCTTGTACAGAAGCCGTCCCATACTTGTGATCATCTTTGTTACCCTACTGGACACTTTTTCTGTTTTCTTCTTTGTCCTGTTTGAGATGTAGAAAGAGAGTACGGCTGCCATGTTAGTCCCAGATGTAAGAGATGGAGACAAAGGCTGCTTTTAAATGAGCACAGCTGGGGGGGGGCAGGGCTATGTCCGTTGAGTGGCTCAGCCACGGAGCGCCCACATACGTGGAGGGATTCAAATAGGCAGTGGCCAGGGAGTCCACAGCCCCCATCCACCCAGTCTATCCACCAGCCCCAACCACAGTTCAAATGAATGTCTTCCACCAGCCAGCCCAAGAACCACCCAGCCCCTGGTGCATGACATGAAAACATGACACTTTGTGGGCAAGTGAAGCCACTGCAGCCACTTCTGCCCACCCTAAGCAGAAATCTGGGAGTGTGGGGGAGGAGGCACAGAGGGAGGTGGACCCATGCATCCACTGCAGCATGCAGGGCTGACCCCTAGTCACAAGGGCACCGGGTGACAACACATGAAACCCTGGGGCATCATACAACCCACAGGCAACTCAGGAACACGATGAGGAATGCATCAAGGAGACCAATGGGACATCAGCCAAAAAAGCAAAACACCAATTTTCTCCCCACCCCTGTCCACTCCCAAACATATGTCCCACACAGTGCAGAGTTCAGGACAAACACCGGCAGGGCAGAGAGCCCTATTCCAAGGGAGATCATGGCCGCTGGAGCAGGGGCAATGAACCCTGTGCTGCAAACAGGATCATTCTGGTACAGTGAGTGGGAAGCAAAAACCTCTCCCCAGACCTGTGTGTTGGCAAAAGCAAACTGAAACGCTTCGGCTTTTAGAGCAGATGGGGGTTCTAACCCTACCTAGAGACTTCCGACAGAGACAGCCCAAACCCCCAAATCATTGGGTGCCACTGTGACGGATTGAGCAGGATTTTGGCTTGGTAGGGTAGCTTCCCCTGTAGCCTCTGACCAGCCACCTACACCCAAGCGAATGCTCCTGGTACCTGATGCCCCTGCTTCCTGACTCTGCGGGCCATACCCCCACAGGGTTGGGCAACCCAGTGTTGCAGAGTGATTAGCTCAATCTTTTGGGTATGGAAGAAGGGCAGGGTTTCTCTGGGTAGACAGAGAGGTCAGGCTTCTCTGGAGGTCTACGGGGCATTGGACCACACGCATCCTACTGTAGTAAAGGAAAAAGAGTTTATTCTAACGATAAGAACAAAGCCAATCCATGAGAATGGTCTGACAAAGGCAAGGTTATAGCAACCAAAGGCAATCAAATAAATGCAAAGGGCAAACCATGTTAACTTCTAACGGCACTCAGTTTTCTTATCTGGCTCTCCCTAAGCTGAGTATAACCATGACACATTAACCCTGGGCCAGGTCTTCTCCCCTGTTGTAGCTGATCCCTTTCACTGTCAGGTTGAAGAACAGTGTCCTTTGGGGAGAAGGACTTCTATACTTTTTTCTAGCCTGGGTCTGGAATTAGCTGGGAAGTTTTGTATCCAGATTCTCCTGGGTATAGACAGGAGCTCCCTGCCCCAGTCCCCCTTTGGCAAGACTGGGCTGGTTAGGTACTTTTGCAGCCTCAGCGAGAAGAGCTTGGGTGTTAACACTCATTGTTCTACCCTGACCTGCCCCTCAAGGTGTAGTTTCCCCAAGCTCACAAGTGGGTTTCCTTTACCTAATTGTGTCCTCTGCCCCTACTCCAGAGTACAGTGCCGACCTGTGTGCCTTATTCAAGTACAGAGGACAGAACAATCCATTAAACAAGTCATAAGACATTCCAGATTATACACAGGGACCCGAGTTGACTGCGCTGCTGCAATTTGCAGTGATTTTCACAGAATCAGCCAATCTTGACAGTGACCTGAGGGTAAATAGGCCCCTGGGAGATTAATTGTGAGTGGATGGGGTCTGAAGGCCCTATGTTTGCGTGAGGAGGTGCTGAAATTCCAGAGCATTTGAGTTGTGTTTGATTAGCAAAGTTGTGATTCTATGTCAAACCTATTGCAAATTTGATTCCCAGCATGCATAGTTATGCAAATCAAGTAAATTATGCAAATATTAATGCTTGCGATGAATTTGCAGAATTTGGCTTCACTGGTTGCAGAATTTAAGATTTTTTTGGTGAAGTCAACTCGGGTCCCTGATTATACAACACCCAAACATGTAGCATGTCCATTTCCACAACCCTGCGGGGGGGGGGAGGGGCATCAGGTGACAGAGTCACACAGGCACCACACAGCATGATGTTGGGGTGGGGGTTGCAGCAGAGGGACTGGGACGGCGCAATCCAAGGTCAAAGTCAAGTAGGTAGCATTCCACGCAGAGGAACACAGGAGGCAGAGGGAGCCCACAGTCACCGAGAGTTGTCCCAAAACCGGGTCATGGTTGTAGTGGATCTGGAATCAGGAACCCTGCGCTTTCCACATACACCGCCCATGCAACCATCCCTCTCTGGTACCCTCATGCCCACATATGTTGATTCACCATGAAGTTTGGGGCACTTTGATCCCTGCTGTCCAGAGCGAGCTGAACATCCACCCAGGTTCCAGGACAGCCATCTCCACGGTCAGGTAGGAATCCCCAGCTGGGGCTGTGAGCAACTGCAGCTCAAGCGATCCTGGCACTAAGTGCCTCAGTTTTCCCAAACGGAAAAGTACTTAGTGGTCCAAACCAAATATAGCCTGGCCTGAACATAGGGTAACTATTTCCGATTTGTGGATATCACTGAGATTACACCTTACTATGTGGGTAAGACCTTCTTAGTGAGTAAAGTAATGACAATATGTTTATAAGAAGGAACACGAGACAAAAGAATATACAAAAAGCATATAAATTTACTTAAATTTAAAAAGAAGCATCAAATGGTTCAAAAAGATCAAGTTCAGTTACAAATTGAACTGTATGATACAAAAGACATTTATTAAACAACATTCATAACTTCAGTTTTTAGTCTAAGTTAAAACCTTAAAGAAAAAGATATGCTTTCATTTCTGACTCAGTGTTTCATATTTACCAGATTCCAGTCCCAGCCTGCCTGTATGAGAAGCCTCCAGAGACCTTTCTGAAATTCTCTTGCTAGGGAGCCATGTTTTAAGCACAAACTTCTGGGGGACCAAGCACATTTCACATGCTGGCTAAATTAATGAGTATCTTAAGCCCAAGCTGAGGAGGAAAGCTCCAGTTATTGTTAGTTTTAGACTGACAATAGAATGGCTGGTTTATCTACTTATTTCTGCTGATCAATATCCATTTAGTCAACAAAGGCTGTCTCCAGAGAATTTGTCTCCTTGTGGATACATGTGTCTTTAGCTATTAATTCTGTGCCTACGTGAGCTAACAAATGAACTCTCAGACGTATTCTCAAGTCACATGTCACGTTCTAAGACAGAAATTTAGAACAATAGTTTTGCCAAGATCAAATTATTGAAAAATACATCAAAAATACATCCCAGTACATGAAAACTTGTCCCGCTGTCTCCAGTAACCCCTAGTATGCATCAGGGTAGTTGCCAAGGTGATGGGGAGGGAGCGTTTCCCCCCCACCTCCCAAAAGGCATAGACAAAACTCCGGGAGGCTACAAATCTCCTGCAAGGCAACACTCACTTGCCT
>QEPC01000081.1:4548820-4589071 GCA_003113815.1 Sphenodon punctatus
AGCCTATTAATATTCCGGCGAAACTGTAAGACCTGGCTGTTCGCCCAGGCCTTTGGGAGGGAGGGTGAGTAGGGTGGGTTTTAATTCCCCCACCTACTTTTGGATTTTTAGTGTTTTGTTTTGCCCTGTATATTAATTATGTATAATGTTTATGGTGGTTTTAAATTGTTTTTACATTGTTTTAAAGATTGTTGGAAGCCGCCCCGAGCTGCGTGCAGGAGGGGCGGGGTAGAAGTTTTATAAATAAAATAATAAAAATAAATACCTGAGGAAGGGCTCTGTGTGGCCCGAGAGCGTGTGCATTTTCACCCAACAGCACTTGGGTAGTTAAAGGAGATTATCTGAACTAAACTACCTTTGCTTCATCTATTTCAGGAGCAACTCGTTTTTAGGAACATCCGCCATAGCTCTCGCAACTTGCCTATTGAATGAATGACGAGTTTGTCTTTCTCCATGTAAGAGGAAGTCAGCGGCTTGTTGTAGTTACGTAAGTGGGGCATGTTGTCCGCCCTTTGATGGGAGCAGGCCTGTTTATGTTGTAATTGTTGGTGGGGAAGGATGTGTGAAGTTGACGGGCTTATCATTTCTGAGAAATTACCCCTCTGTTTGCTGCTTTTTGTCCTCTCGCATGAAACTGAGGATGATTCAGCACACTTTAATTCTGACAGTTGTGGGTAGCGAGGGAGTAGATGGAGGATGAGTTTGAAGCACAGGAGACACTTCCTATTTAAACTATGGGACCAAGGTTAAGAAGGTCTCTCACTTGTGTGTCTCTGCTCCTCACCATAATTTGAATTTCTGAATAGAGGTAATGCCATTTTGATAGGGTCATGGGATGGGTGTATGTGGCCCCTATATCCTATCATGCCAGGGCAACTGCAGCAATTGTTCATGCAGGAAGAGCACCATTAGGAAGGGATTCTCTGTCTCTTTAGCTGCATTTCAGTGGGACTGAGAAAGAGGACTTGCCAGGCTTCTGTCTTCTGTGGCTCTCTGTTGTTCATCTGGGTAATACTGAGGAGCCCCAGGCATGGAGCAGCTGCCCCGTCCCCAGTGCTGGCCATACTATGGCTTGGAAGCCATATGCAGCTCTCAGCCAGAGCCCGCCCAAGGCTCTGGGCTGCCTTAATGGTCCTGCATCTGCCTTCATTGCAGCTGAGTCTCAGCAGATGAATCGCAGCTGTTCCTCCGCATCTCAGCAGCCAGGACTACAGAGTACTGACTCTGCCAGCTAATCACAAAGCAGGAAAAGTGGAGCTGGGGCGAGGCTCAGTCTGGCAGATGCTTCAAAGGGGTGCGCGTGTGTGTGTGTGCGCCTTGTGACTCCTGGCCACATAATGATTTTGGTATGTGGCTCTTCCCTTTGGGAACTTTGGCCACCCCATGCTAGGCACTGTACCAACACCAAATATCATAGCAGATGTGGAACTTTTCTTTTCCTCTTTGTCTCGCCCAGGGGTGTAAGCTAGATGGAAGTGGAGCCTGGTGCAGAAGATGGGCCTCATGCTGGAGCACTCCCCTCCAGTGTACAGCATATGCATTCTACATGCGTGTGGGGGCCCCAGGCTTGTGGGTCCCAATGCAGCTGCACCTATTCTAGCTGTGCCCCTGGTCTGGCCAATTTTAAAATGGATACAGAATCCTAAATTCTTCTGTTTCGTATTTGTGCTTAATGCATAGAGTTTGAGTTATTTCAGTGCCAAACTAGAAGCATTATCCGAGACAGTGATGAGGAGGCATCTGCAGGGCCTGGGGAAGGGGCTGCAGGTGCGCACTTCAAAAAGGAATGGGGAAGGGTATATGCTGAGACACTGCTGGGTTGGATGGGTGCTCAGGACAGGGAGGACCTTGATCATTCGTGAATCTGGCCTGAGAATCCGTTCCCTTGAGCATACACCCTCATCTCAGCTGCCTTCCCCCTGGGTATGCTCCTTCAGTGTCTGAGGGTAGAGGCTGGAACCAGGGCCCAGAATCGAGAACTGGAAAGGGGTCAGATAAAACGAGCTAGGGGTGATTATTCCCCCTAATCTATAACACATGCTACTTGTGTCTAATGTGCTTGAAAATTCTATAAATAGTATATAGAGCATCACAAGATTTTTAATGCTGATAAGGAAAGCAGTGGTCATGTGTTAATGCCTCCCACAGGGAACCAATGAGAATCGGTTAAATGATCCAGAGTTTCGAGATTCCCTTCCCCCCACGGTTGTGTCACAAACTTCCCCTGTACTTCCCCAGCTGTACAGAATAGGCTCACAGTCCCAAAGAGCTGACATTTTAATTTAGAAGCATGGGCGTATTCATAGCAGGGTGTGTGCTGGAGGGCACCCCCCACCCTACCCCACAAACTTCCTTCCCCTGCAGTTCTAGGGTCATGGGGGCAGGGCTTATGTGGGTCAGCATCCCCCACAAATTTTAGCCCAAAGTTACGCTATTCAGAGGCACAAAATATTTGGCCCACAAAGTAGTTTTGCTGAGCTGGTGGGATTTTGGATAAAATTCTGAGAACCTCAGCTTTCACTTTAAGGAGGGAGCTCCTAGTTCCTGTGGCTTCTGAGAGAAGCTTGGCAATGTGACTGAGATGAGACCTAAAGGCTCACAAACTAGAAGAGTAATTTTAAAAAACCCAGTTATATTAGTCTTATGATTTTTAAACAGCTTTCCTGATTTTTATAGACCCGAATCATGAGTTCTGGTCATTTGGGGCTGGCAATACCAGGGCTGTGGTCACCAGCTGGTGACCAGCTCACCCCCACTCAGCCCCTTCCCCGTGGGGGGCTCAGGTGTATGAGACACCTGCAGGAAATAGCCTTGGCTCATGCCAAGTGTTCATTCTGTCCACAATGTTATGCAGATGACAGCGAGACGCAGGCCTGGTATGTTGCAGCAGTCGGTGGAGAAAGAGGAGTCGCCAGGCGCCTGTCTACTGTGGATCTCTGTTGTTCATCTGCGTAATACCGAGGCGCCGCAAGCACCTCCCCATGCGCTACCCACTCATCTCCCACCCGCTATACACGTTGCAGGGCACCCATAGGACACAACTGCAGCCCTGTAACGTGTATAGTGGGTGGGAGATGGGCAGGTAGTCTCCCAGGTGCGGAGCCTAGGGGTGCTTCTGGATTCCCGGCTTCGCTTGGAAATCCAGGTGGAGACGGTGGCGAAGGGGGTTTTCCGCCAGTTACATCTGGTTCGGCGGCTTCAGCCTTATGTCTCAGACTCTGACCTTGCCACCATCATTCGTGCTTTTGTTACCTCGAGACTGGACTACTGCAACGCGCTCTACGTGGGGCTACCCTTGGTGATGGTCCGGAGGCTGCAGCTGGTGCAGAATGTGGCGGCCTAGCTCCTTATGGGGTCGGGTCGCCGGGAGCACATTACACCAGTGCTCCGTTCTCTGGACTGGCTGACTACCTTCTTTGGGCCCGATTCAAGGTGTTGGTTCTTACCTTTTAAAGCCCTACACGGCCTCGGCCCGACCTATCTGCGGGACCACCTCACTCCCCGAATCCTGGCTCGGCCCCTGCAGTCCAGTGGGGGCGCCTTCTTGGAGGTCCCCCGAGTAAATTGGGGGGCCACTATGGAGAGGGCATTCTCAGTGGCCGCACCTCGGCTGTGGAACTCCCTCCCAGAGGAGGAGGCTTGCCTGACCTCAGACCTGCTGACTTTTCATTGGGCTTGTAAAGCCTGACTGTTTCGCCAGGCATTTGATGGAGGGGACGGATGAGGGAGGAATGGGGTGAGGGGGGAGATGGGATGATGGGGGGATTTTATATTGTGTTTTAATTTAATTATTATTGTTTTGTTTTTATTTGTTGTAAGCTACCTTGAGCCACCTGTGGTCAGAGGGTGGGGTATACAAATTTTAAATAAATAAAATAAATAAATAAAATAAATAAATGTATAGTGGATGGGTGGGGAGGTGCTTTAAAAAACTCCTTTGCCTTGGAAGCCACATGCGGCTCTCAGCCAGGGCCCGTCCTAGGCCTCGCCCTGCCTTAATGGTTGCGCATCTCATTTCACCAGAGTGCAATGTACAGGGAAGCGAGGACTAGCATTTCTTAGAAATTACCTCTTATCTGCTGCTTTCTTTGTCCCTTCTCAAGAAGCAGAAGATGCTCCAGCACGCTTGGATCTGAAAGCTGTGGGTTGGGGAGTGGCTGGAGGGTGAGTTTGCGGCTTCTGCCCCTTCTAGCCAGGAAACCTCAACCAGCAGTGTAGAAGTGCACGTTGATGTACACCAGGGATGAGGAACCTCAGGCCCAGGGACCAAATTCAGCCCTCGTGTAATTTTTATTTGGACCCTTTCCAGTTCGTGGATGTGGCCTATGGATCCAGTTCTTACTCCAAGCCCTGAAAGACTGAGCTCAGGGTAAGGGAGCAGAGATCAGGGCATACACACAAGGATAGGGGGCAGCTCCATGGCACAGACCCATGATCTGGTCCCTCCTCTTCCTGAGCATGGGCCCTTTAAACACCTCTGTTTCCAACTTCTATTCAACCCTTAGAGCTTGCTTGTACTAATTTTCAAAATGGGAGGGTTAAGGTTCCCCACCTGTGATGTACACCATATTGGTGAGTAACACTTGCTAGTGGCTCCACTAATAATTTAAAATCATCTAATTGGTGTGCTTTATCTCTAGCTAGATAGGATGGACCATTCCACAGACACTCTAGCACTTGGGGATCATTCATCTTTACTCAGAATTAGCTCTTTCTAACAGAAATTTTAGAAAGTTAACCAAGTTTGAGTTCCCTTTAGAGCAGTTTCAATTGCTGTTAAAAAGAACAATGCGAACTTCCATTTTTTGGCAGGACTAAAATATTGGTGACCAAAAGGAGCTGATCCTTGAGAATGTGTTAGTTCTGCAGTTCATAACAGGTTTCAGTTCCTTGCTTCCTCAGGAGAGTAGGGCCACGTTCCAAAGAACAGTGGTAAACCCAGGTAACCACTTCGATTTACATAAAAATGTTCCAGTTGCTGAAACATAATAGTTGTTGCTGAACTGTGATCACCACCCTCGCACTGATAAGCGTTCACACAAACAATTATTTTTGAAATACAAACCAAAGAGTATAATATACTTCCTACTCCTGAATAATGTTGGTTTAGCATTCTGTTTGTGTAAATGCTTCAGGGGTAAAACCGAAATAAGGCCCAACTTCAGTGAATTAACTCTGGGTATTTTCAGACGTTACGAGATCACGCTCAATCACAGTCAATACCCTGTGGTGGGGAATGGTCCCGTAACGTCTGTTGAGGAACCGGAAGTTCCCCCCCAGATGTTTACCACGGTCAATCGCGGCAGGGAATCAGATTCACCATGCGATCGGAGGTCCTGGCCGGACCATCCCCAATCGCGTGGTGAATGAGATTTCCCCCCCCATGATGAAGGGGACAGTAACGTCTGTCCCCTGACCACGGCCCGGAATCCGCGGCGGGATTCCGGGCCGTGGTCAATGCCGGGGGGGGGCAGCCAGACGCTGCGGCTGCATTGGCTGCAGCTGCATTGGCTGCGGCGCCCGCCCGTCTCCTGGAGGGCGGGTGGCCGGGGCAGCATGGGGGGGCGGGGCTGTGCGGCCGCACGTTGCGCCGTGCAGCCCCGCCCCCTCCCCGGATTCCCCGCCGGGATCGGCCACTGCGTCTGCTAGCCCGTGATGCAGTGGCCCCAGCGGGGAATCAAAGGGTTGTTTCCATGCCAGGGCCAATCAGCCCTGTCACGTCTGAAAATACCCTATGTTTGTTTGTCACCTGCCTTGGTTCCATGCAGGTGAGTGATGGAGGAAGCAGGGAAAACCCCAGTAGCCAGGGGAGCTTAGCAAAACTTTGGGCTATGATGCTGCCCTGGGCATGGCATGTTGTCTGCAAGTTCTGCTTTATTCCCAAGGCTGCGCCACATGGAGGTCCGTCACGGGGTACCCCAGCAAAACTGATCCTGTTTGTTCATCAGCAAAGCCTGATGTGGATGTCAAATCATGGGAGCTTTATGAGCTTCCTGGATGGTCATGGGCTAAGAGTAACTTCTCAGAAACACTCACTGCATACTCACCTTCCAATCACCAGAGCAGGAGCAAAAGAGAAGTCTGTTACAGATGTGTATGTTCAGGAGCCAGGATAGATGCTTGTCTTCAAATCTTGGTGTTTGGGAATCTGCATTTCCTTGGCTCTGACCCTATTCCTTAATTTAATGAGTTATTTCTCCCAGAGCTTTCGTGTGGCAGTGTTCAAATTCTTATGTATTATCTTCTTGTTGTTTATCATTTCCTGTAGCACTTTGTATTCAAGATGTTTTAGAATCCTTATCTAGTTCACCCTTGCAACAACCCTGTGAGGCAAATCATTTTTATTCCCATTTCAGAGATGGGGAACTGAGATTGAGAGAGAGCAGCTTGCCCAAGGCTACCCAGTGAGTTCACAGCTAAGTTGGAATTTGAACCTTGGCCTTCCAGTTCCAGGACCAACGCCTTATCCCCTAGGTTACACTGCTTCAGTTGTTCATTGGAGCCCCTGATCTGAAGTACATTCATCTAGGAAACATTTGGCACCCCTGGAGCTTTTTAGAAGCTGGATTTATTTATTTTATTTATATGTACATTTTTACCTCACCCCTCTTGCTACAAGTGACTCGGGGCGGCTCACAAAATTCATAATTAAACACAACATAAATATAAAAATATAAAACGTTTTAAAACTCTAATCATGCACAAACAGTAAAACACCCACAGTGCAAAAAAGAAAGACCCCAATTTTACCCTGACGTGCCCATCCCACCCTCCCCTCCTCCCCCGCCAAACGCCTGGCAGAAAAGCCAGGTCTTACAATTTCATTGGAAGGCAAGAAGATGTGGGCTGAGGTGAACCGCCACCAGAAGGGAGTTCCAAAGTGATGGTGTGACCGCTGAGAATGCCTGTCTGAAGCCGTTGGTAACACGGGACTTCCAGGAGGGCACCCCAGACAACATTTGCATCATGTCTTACCTGCCCTTGTGTTTCCATCTCTCTCTCTCACTTCTCTCTCCATTGTAAGAAGCTTGCCAGGCTGGGCATATACTAGAGAGACGCTGTCTAGCCGAGTGTCTCACCTCCAACCAAACGGTTCTCTGAAAGAGTACAAGGACAGGACATATAAAGTATGTCATAAAATAATAAATACAATATAGAATAAATAATAAAAACATAATTAAATGGAAGCAACAAACCCCAGACCCCTTCCCACCCTAACCCAGTCCCCTCACCCATCTCCCTCACCAAAAGAGGGAGACCTGTGGAACAGCCAGGTCTTGCATTGATGTCAAAAGGGGGAGAGGGCTGGGGGCACCCGGACCTCCACCAGGAGAGAATTCCACAGCCTTGGTGCAGCCACCGAGAACGCCTTCTCCATAGTCGCCCCCGGGATACACGGGAGACTTCAAGACGGGAGCTCCCTACCAACCGCAGGGATCGATCCAGAGCACGGGGAGTGAGGCGGTTCCACAGATAGATAAGTGAATGTTGATGATACACCACTGTATATCTCTTGCCCTGTGAGCCCTGCCACCTTGGTTTCTGCTTTGGAGAAATGCTTGAATAATATAGCCAGGCTCGTAAACTAGCTCTCCTGTCAGAACTACCTTGTGCTCATTCTGGGGAAGACTGAGATGATGCTTGTGAGGAGGGGCAGTCAATATGAGGATGCCCTTGCCCCTGCATGTGAGTGGAGTCCAGGTAGGGGTAGTGGGCTAGGTAAAGAACATGGGTGTCCTTTTCGACCACGCTCTGTCCATGAAAACTCAGATGTCAGATGTAGTTTGGAGATTTCTTTCAGCTACACAATTTGTGTAAGCTACGCCCTTATTTATCCCAGGCTGACCTTGCCACAGTGACCCATGTCTTGGTGATGAGGCTTGATTTTTGTAATTTCCTCTTTTATGGGCTGCCAGAAGTGCTTATCCGTCACTTGCAGTTTGTTCAGAATGCGGCAGCGCAGCTGCCTACTGATTTGAGCTTCTATGATCATATTCTGCCTGCCCTGTGTTCTCTACATTGGCTGCTTGTAGAGCAAGGGATTCAGTTAAGACTGTGCTGCTGGTTTTCAGGGCTATGAACATTATGAGCCCTGGCTATATTCAAGCCCTGCTCCTGGAGCCTGACACTGATGAATATCTGCACTCTGTAACCACCCGCCCTTTGGGGATCGTGCCGTCACATCTTAAATTGGTGGGTTGTCGGGCCTTTCCTGTGCTGGCCCCTTAGTATGAAACCTGCTTCCTCCAGATGTCCGTCTTAGTTCCTCCCTCCTCAACTTTAAAAAGGAACTGAAAACTCATTTATTCTCTTGGTCTCTTTGCTGCCACTGCGCTTTATAACTCAGCTGTACTGAGTACACTTCCAGGTGCTGTAGAATGGGAGTGAGGGTGTTGGGAGTGGCGGGGCTGTAGGGTGAGGATTTCAGATGCTACTCAAAATTAGGGGAGCATTGGATTAAAGTAACAGGCAGCTGGTTTAAAGCAAAAAACAAATAAAAGGAGTTGGAGCGCTACTCACCATCCAGCCGCTGTTCCCGCCGGGCCAGCTTTGGGTCCCTGCTGCCGCTCCGGGAGGCACCTGCACACCTGCGGGGGGAAAAGGAAGAACCGTGCGTGGGGGATCTGCTGTCAGGGCTTCTACCCGCCCACCCCCCCCCACACTTGCCACCGGAAGCCGGGTCGGGGCCACATAAAGACTCCACCTGCAGCTGCCCTTTGGGGCCCTTCAGGGCCCATTGGGGTATTGGGGGTCAGAAGTCCTCTTGGATTCCGTAGGTGTATTTAATTCTGGATGGTGTTGCTAGGCAGTAAGGGTGAGCTGTTTTGAATGTGGATTAGGGGTGTAGGAGAACTTGGGAACTTGATGGTTAGTACCAAATATGTGGGGGAGAAGAGCTGCTAAGAGAGCTACCCACCAAGCTGAAACTCTTACGGTAGAGCTGTCTCAAAAATCACAACAGCATTTGAAAAGGTACTATTCGCTTCGTTCCCACAATCTAGCTCCAAAAGAGGGCATGACGGCTCTCCCCACCGAATTGGCTATGACACGGGGCCCTAATGTTTCACCAAACTTTGATGTGGTGCATTCGAAGGCTGGTCATTGTGACCCAGTGTTGTGTTGCCTGGACCCTTTATTTACCCACAGCTCTGATCCATCTGTTACATCTAGCCCTGCGCATCTAGCGGATTGCCGTCGTCTCAACCAAATAGAGACGTCTTGTTCAATGATGAGGGAGTTAGTTAACCTATTACTGAGTAAAATCAGTGATTTAGTTTCTCTGGTTCAGTGGCAGCAAGGTTTGCTGTCCTCAGTTTTGCAACTGCTGACTAACAGGGAATGGGTAGGGCCTGGGGAAACCCTTACTGGATCTGGTATCTTAAGCTCTGACCCCCCATCCCCCAGCTGGTGTCCTCGGTAGCCCCTTTCCAGCAAGGTGGCCTCGAAGATGTGTTGGATGGGGAGGAGTCATGCCCCCAGGTTCAATCTGGAGGAACTGTGGGTTCTCGTAGGTCCAAACCAGTTCCTGTTTTGGGGGCAGTGGCTTTTAGGATCTATCCGTTACCTAATGGCCATCTTCCTTCCTGGAATACCAAATATGCAGTAGCCTATCATTTGGAAACCATTTTAGGTTGGGTTCCATTTGGGATAATCGATTCAGTGCAGGTTTTGCCCTCTTATGGGTGTTGTATACGTAGATTGGTTGTTCACTTTTATTGCCCCCTTTTTGCCTTTAGGGTTTTGGACCAAGCCCGTCTATTGGCTACCTGGGGCATACATGTGGGGGAGGTGTTCAGAGATTTGTTGATTCATCCCCCTGCTCCTCCTTTATTGAGAGCTCGGGGAGGAACCCAGCACGTTCTAATGGCATTGGAGGTTCGGCTGCCGGGGCAGGGGTGGGGGCTGGCAGCCAGATTGCCAAAGGAAGATCAGAACCTATTAATAAACGGCTACGGAATCTTGCCGGAGATAGGCCTTTGGTGGGGGCTTTGTTATCAGGCCCCCTTGAGGAAGGGTTGGGCCCCGCGACTGATGGCGGGGCTGCGTGTGAGTTTGTGGGAACTGAGGATCCAAGGAAGCTGACAGTAGTGAGGCGGAAACAGGTAGCTCCTATTCTTCTTGATCGGCTGTCTTACCCTAGGTTAGTTTGTGATGCAGGAACCGTTCAACCTGTCGGCTCTTTGGGGCGGTGGCAGCAGCCGGGGGGATTTGTACCTCGGCTGGGACATGAGAGCTGGCGGGGGCTGGACCCGCCTGGAGGTGCTGGTGCCAGCTCCCGGATTCTGTTATGAATTTTCTACTAGTGAGCAGGCAAGTGGGCCCCTCAGGTAGTAGTGGGTAGGTTATTATTGTGACCCAAGTTTTGTAATTTTAGGAACTTGGGTGAGAATTAAACTATATTTGAGGGTCACCCGGCTTATTTTTTTAGTGTTCATTTGAATTGTGGGGCACCCATGTGGGGACCAGGTTGCTCTGTGAATTAGAATATTCCCCTAGGATTTGAGGAATCTTACTATTTTCTATTTCTTGTTAGGCTATTGCGAGTCTTGGACTTTTTAGCTATTATTACAGTGCACCTTATTGTTAATGTTTGTCCCTCCAGATCCTATAGGACGTGTGGGAAATTAGTGGGAGGTTTTATTTTTGAATCTTCCAATGGATGGTTAGGTGATTTATTGATAATTGAACTACCTTAGGGATTGAGGTGCTGAGAGCTTGGGATTTTAGAAGAGTATGGCTGATCTATGCCAGGAATATTTGGGGGCTGTGTTGGGAACTATTCTGTATGATGATTATATGTCCCCTGTACTGATGCTGGATAGTTGGGTTCTGCTATCAGTAGTGTTATTGTTGTTTTCCCCTTATAGGCTTTTGGTGTAGAATCCGCTGTATGGGATTTGCTCCCTTGATTATTAGCCTTCAACCTTATCCATTGGATACTAGGAGATGGTTCTATTTGTTGTGTTGTTTTATGTTGTATGTGACTGCCATGGTCTATGACTAAGCAATAAAGCATTGATTGATTGATAAAAGGAGTGTTTCATTCAGTGAGAGACCTGTGGAGGAGTGTCAAGGGATACTGCGAAGGAAAGGACAGCAGTATAAATAGGTCTAAATGGGACCAATGAAATTAATGAGGGTTAAAATTATCAATGGCTATTAGCTGGGAGAGCTGTAGGATACAAGCTCCTGGTGTCCCTTAATCTTAGTGACTGCTGGAAGGTGGGAATGACTGGTGGGGGATGGATTGGTCCACAGTTGGTCTTTGGCTTCTCCTAGTCTTCCCCTGAAGCATCCACTACTGGCCACTGTGGAGACAGGATGCTGAGATTGATGGTCCATGAGTCTGACCCAGTGTGGCAGTGACTGGGTATTTCCTCACCTGTAAAAAGGGCACGGAGAGCAGCACATTCTTCTCCATGGGAAGAGTTCAGACATGCGGTTGTACCTACGACTTTGCCCTTTGTCCCCTACTAGGGTGGCTGGCTGGCTGGCAGCAGAGCACTGCCAGTAGCACCCACAGGGGGAGCCCTTCCTCTCCACAGCACTTCCGTGTGGGCTGGACTGATCTGCTCCTTTCCAAACAGGGGACAGGATAGCCCCTCCCCCATAGCGGGCCCAACATATATAGGCTATGTATAAACCCAATCCTGGGATTCCTGCTCCAGGTCTTTTTTCTGGAGTAGCAGCTCCAGGTTTGGCATGTAGCCTTTCCCATGTTTGTGTGTGTAAGTGTACACGCAAGCACAGGAATACGTGTGGCTAATGTACAGGTACAAACACCCTATGTTAAGGTTCAAATGGCTCATTCTTCTGTTGCTATTATGGGAAAAGTTACCTTACACTTGTATAGAATGGGATGTTTTCTAAGCATATCCCCATCCGTAAGCCCCTCTGCACGTGTGTTTATAGTAAGCATCTAGAATCGTAGAAATGTAGGGTTGGGAGGAACTTGGAGGGTCATCTTGTCTAACCCTCTACTCCAAGCACACTATCCTCTCCCGACAGCATTGCAGGCAAATGCTTCTCAAACTGGGTTTTGAAAACTTTCAAGAAGGGAGATTTCCACAACTTCCCTGGGCAGCTCATTCCATTGCCCAATAGTTCTTAGTTAGGAATTCCCCCCGCCCGCCCCTGCTATTTAACTGAAATCTGTATTGCTGCAATTTAACTTCATTCCCTTTTGCTTGATATTCTGTGACAGTGGAAAATGTCGTCCTCTTTGTGAAACCATCTTAGATATGGTTACATGCCTAGAGGGACATGCACAGAGATGTTAGAATCTATGCTCATGTTGCCCCCTCTTAGGGCGTTTTTAGACATAGATTGTTTTACCCAAATTCATGACTCCGCGTTGTACAAACTCACTCTCCCCCGCCCACCCCCCAGGCTTACTAAGGCCGCTTCTCAAAACAGGCAGGAGTGCTAGTGCCACTGTTTGCAACAGTGCTTGGGCAACTTCTGGTCGGGGGTGAGTGGGGCCTCTACCCTGTGCGGGAGTTTGCACTGCCCAGAGACTTGAATCCGGGTAAAAAAATCTCTACATCTAAAAATACCCTCAGTTGTCTTTTCTCTAGCCTAGAGCTACCCAGCACTTTCAGCCTTTCCTTGTATGGCTGTGGCCTGCCAACCCCTTTCACATCTTGGTTGCTCTCCTCTGAATTTTCACCATTTGTCTATATGCTTCTTGAATTGTTGGGCCCTAAACTGAATGTAATATTCCAGGTGAGGTCTCACTGGTGCTGAGTCAAGTGGTTAGAACCTATACTGTTCATGTCTGGACATGCTTACAAAATTGATTAACTGTTTATGAGCCACAGATGTAAAATATGATGGCGCTTTTTCCTGTTATAAATTAGTTGTCAGTCCTCAAGTGGGAGCTATTAGGACTAATAACCTGGAAGGTGTCACATGGGCTTCAGCTGATATTTGTGTGCAGAATTTGCTTTAAAACTCAGGAAACCAGCAGTAAGTACCCTGGCAGCCTTGTGCTATTAATACCTTATATTTCTCTGTCCTGGGCCACAGTTAAGGCGTGTGCTATATCCGTGATTTGTTTGATCTTCAAGCTTCAACAAAGTTATCATTGTTAAACGATAGCTGTTGAGAAACAAAACTGGCCCAAGAAGGCTGTTCAAATTCAAGTTTGAGAAGTGTCTCTTGTTCACAAACATGGACATGAACATAGGAGTGTATTTTCCTCAGGAAGAAATCCAGGTGGATGTATGGCAGGATGGGGACAGGTCGCAACAGGAATATCCCATTGGATGCAGTACCAGAACAAAGAATATCTACAAGGAAGCGAAAAGAGAAAGAAGGTAGCTTTAGAAGCAATGCCATTTTTTAAAAAACAAAAAAACTACAAACTCCCTTGACTTACCTGGAGAAAGCAAGGACATGTGTGAGAGATACTAACTTTGCATCTCATTGGAATCAATTTCAACCAAATCTAGTAGAGGAGTTGAGGGTCCAAAATTAAGTAGACACCCCAAATTCGTAACAATAGCTGCATCTGGAGCCGAGATAAAAGGAGGTATAATGGGCTGATGGATACTTGAAAAAAAACTGACAGCTGAAAGGAGCCTAAGGAAAAATGAAAAAGTAAATAAGACTACAAAATAGTTCAGCAGATGTAGGGCTGAGGAAGGATTATGATATAGAAGAAGTGGAAATATTTGGGGGGTTTTTTCATATATTTTTTCCCCTTGAAGTTTTGGTTTAAAGCAAAAGTTCCCAAATTGTGGGGAGGAAACCCAGGTGGGGTCCTACCATTTGCAAGTGAGTCACGCGTCTGGAGTGAAATTTGATCTACTTTCATTGTCTCTGGGTGTAACAAATGAGACTATACTCCACTGGAGTCCGTGTTCCCCCCACTCACGTTTAGTGTTTAAAACCTAATAAAAAGGCAGCCCCTGTGTGTGTTTCTTGTGTATGCAGGCATCTCCCCCTCACAGGTTTGGCCCAACAAGCCTAATCAACGGGCACGTGTTCCTCCCCAGCACTCTCTGCCCCCTTCCCAGTATCCTGCCCTCTGTCATGACTCTCAGCTGCGGAGAATCATGGGAACAAGAAGCTGCCTTGACTGTTTTTCTTCCAGGATATCACTCTGGGAGGTGGTCCAGCCTCTGCTATCCCCGCCCACACGGAGGTTCATACCTGGGTTTCTACCTGCGGTAGCTTGACAGCTGAAAATAACCTTTTGCTAGACAGAGAACCCTGAGTTTATTGAGCAAATTGCATCCTTTATTGAACACCTATAGTGAAAATTGAAATCAAAAGCAGTCAGTTCCAGCAATCTGTCTTTGCATGTTCTCAGCCCGATTTCTCCCATTCATGGTTCACAGCACAGTTCACAGCTCACTGGCAGGTAGTGACACACAGTTTTATTGGGGTCTCACCCGCCATGGGGTTGGCAGTCCCTCCTGGTTCAGGTAAAACTCCCAGTCAAACGTGCCTCTTGTGCCCTCACTCCAGCATTACCTTACAGTGGGGGTGGAAAAGTTCTGGGAGTGTCCAAACCTTTGACAAGAAGCTCTCCATGAGTGGGTTCACATTCCCTGTACCCTGAGTCACTTGTTTCCCCCCTAGAGATTCGGTTTTATCACCCAATCAGGGCACTCCTGGTGACCCCACGGGTATCCTCTCACTGTCATCAGGGAAGGTCCAGCGTCTGTTAGTGACTTCCTTACTTCTGGCAGCACATGTCAAGAAAAGTTGCAGTCTCAATTTTATCCCGCTCTCTCAACTCATCTGGGGCTCTTACTCTTCCATGTTGCTGAACTTGGAACTGCAGCAGGGTTGCACAGTGTCTGCTCTCCATCATGCATACATGGAACGCCGTTGTGTGCATGTAGTACCCTATGAGTGCATAGCCAACCTCACAGGATGGGTTTGATAGTTCTCTCTGTACATCAGGCCTCCCCCAAATGTCAGCAAAGGCCAGGGTATCTGTCACCCCCCAACTTCTTTAAGCCCTGTACCCTGGGTGGCCACAGCACCCACAGACAAAAGCCGAAGCCATTGGGCTTTCCCTTCTAAACAACCCACAGCAATAGCTTTCTATGGCGTTATGACCCCTCATGCTCATTGCAAGCAGAAATTGTTACTTTCAAAGGATAAGAAAATATGAGTTGCTTTTAACCAATGGGCAGCTTAGCCTCCCACATACATTTAGAGCACAGTGACTGTCACTGCTTGGCAGAGCCCCCTCACCTGCCCATTTCTTAACATTCAGTGGTTCCACCCACCACAGTTTTTTTTAGTGGGCTTTGTCTTGAATGTATTCTAGAGTGTAAGAGACAAACCGGTGTTTGAAAGTTGGGGGTGGGGAGGAACAGCTAAAGAGGCAGCGAAGTCGCACTGGAATGTTGATGGGCAGGGCATGAGTCGTAGGGGGCACAGCTAAGGGGTCTGAGGGAGCGCTGTGAGGGGAATGGGCAGGATGCACGTCGCGGGCACAGCTAAGGGGTCTGAGGAAATGCTTTTGGGACTGGGCAGGTAATGTATCGTGGGGGACACAGCTAAGGGGGTCTAGGATTTGATGTTAGGGATGGGCAGGAGTATATAATGTCATTGGGGCACAGCTAAGGGAATTGAGGGCATGCTGTGAGGGGGGTGGGCAGGGGCATATCATAGAGGGAGCACAGCTAAGGGATCTAAGGGAGCATTGTGATGGGCACCCCACCCATCTTCCTCATGGGACCCCAGTGCCTTGAATAAAGGGGGTGCAACTTTGACCTTTCAGATCGCCTTAGTTGCATAGTTGTAATCTTTCAAGACACTGGGGTCCCATGAGGTAGATGGCTGGGCTGCCCATCACCCTCTGTGTCAGCAGGTTGATGTGGATGAAGAGTTTGAGCTTTATTTGGGGGTGTTACAGAGCAGTGACCAGGAAGAGAGGTACATCCATTGTTAAACTTACCTTGGACGGGCAGATAAGGCTCTGTTAATGCAGAGTCTAAGCCAAACCCCTTATAAACCCCATCTCCTTTGAGCTTTGTCTCCTTCTTAAGAACCCACCTAACACCGTGTGCGCGTGTGTGTGTCACGAAGGAACGTAGGGTCACACACGTGTGATAGTGGCCTACATGTAGGCTACAAGCCTAGTAAATATGTAAACGCAAAAGGTTCAACATGTATGTAATGTTACAATTGAGACCTGTAAAACTCAAATTATGTACTGTAACACTGACGAAACTCCAGGAAATGGAAAGAGATAAAGATTGTGGATTCACCCCACAGCCAGACAGACACCCATGGAGATGCAAATAGACCTTTTTGTTTGCCTTTCTGCGGAAGTGACAAACCTCAGGTTTCCCCAAGGCGGGAAAAGGGAAACAAAGACTCTGATAAGGGTATTTAAGAAAACGGACAAGACAAAGAGGGAGAGTATTAAGCCATCTTCTGCTACCTCTTGGAGAGAGCTCTCAGCTCCATCTTGCATGCCAGCAAGTGACTGCTGGAACTATGGACTGAGAGGACAGACTTCGCTTTCTACCAACTAAGAGACCAGTGCCCAGTCATTCTACATCAATGACTGAGGAGCCTCAAGTTCATGGACTATTTTATAGGGTAAGACTTATATAGTGATCCACCCAGTATAGAATAGGATGTGTTATATTACTTTTCATTTTGATTAGCCACTCTGTATCAAATATATTGTCTTATGTAAGCAATAAACTAACTTCTCTATTGAGAAGCAGTGTCTGGTGTGACATTGGAAAACACGCTGAGCACCAGTGCCTCATCACTGGCGAACCCAGAGAATAAAGAGTCTGTAAATGGGAAGGATTGGGCCCTTGGGTGACAAAGGTGTTGTCCCTGCTTCAGGATTGAATCAGCCAGAGAGAATAACTAATTCAAGTGGCCTGTTAGCGAGGGAAACTGAGTCACTAAAACCCGGTAAAGTAGGGGTGCGGACCTCCAACCCATGACAGTGTGTGTGTATGTATCCATCCATTACATGCTTTAATGGAATAGGTCAGCATGGCTAGCCGGAAGCATTTTAGAATTGAGAATTGGTGCTGCCCAAAATCACAAGAGTAGCTTAAAAATCATGAGCTTGTTTGGGTTTTTTTTAAATCACCAAAATTATGTTGACTTTAATTTATTTCCTGAATATCTAGGCAACACTAGATTAGCTCATGTTTCTGGCTTTTGTGTCTGCTCAGGTTTTTTTCCTGGAATAGCAGGCCAGGGTTTTGGTGCACAGCCTTTCCCATGTTTTTGTGTACAAGCATGCACACAAACACGGGGATACATGTGTCTAATGTACAGGTGGAAACACTTTATGTTAATGTCCAAAGAGCTCCTTCTTATGTTCTTAATTAAAGGAGAAAGTACCATAAGCTGATATAATGGGATGCCTTCTAACTCTGCTTTTAGATGAGAGGCAGGACTTACCAGCTTGAAGAATGTGCTTCCTGAAAAGCCACATGGGGTGTGTTTTGTTTAGACACACCAGAAGTAGCCGGCTGCCGTAGGAATGGCGGCTCATGCAGCTCTTTGAAGCCATAATTGGAAAACCCCAATATCGAGGCAAGCCACGATTCCTATGGTGGCCAGCTACTTCTGGTGCATCTAAACACACCCTGCGTGGTTTTTCAGGAAGTGCGTTCTTCAAGCCAGTAAGTCCAGCCACTCGTCTAAAAGCAGCCTGAGTGTCTGTCCTTCTGTGGATGTGGGTCTAGTCATCTAGATTAAAAGAACTGTAGGGTTGGAACAGAAGAGACCTCATGGGTCTTCTATTCGAATCCCCTGCTCCAAGGCAGAATAGTTGCTTCTTCTTGCAGTGTTGCAGACAGACAGAGATGCTTGTCCAGCTGGGTTTTGAACACATGTAAGGAGGGAGATTTTACAGCCTCCCTGGAGTAGCTTATTCTATTGCCCAACAGTTCTTGTACTTAGGAAGTTTTTCCTAAAATATCTAACCAAAATCTACACTGCTACAATTTCAACCCGTTCCCTCTTCTGTAATAGTGGATAAAGTCTCTTATAAAGTTATGTATTTTAGTTCCCAGGCCCAACTTTTAAAGGTGTTGTACAGGTTTTCTTTCAGGACAAGGACTAAGAGATCAGACATGGAGAGGCTGCCCTGGGAGAAATGAGTGCCCACGGTGCTACTGCTGTGATGAACTTGGTTCCTTTGATATACAGTTTCCTTTCTCCCAGAAATCTGTTTCCCGCTATCCCCTCCCTCCCAACTCTACTGTTTGCTTTGTTGGAAATGCAAGGACTGTGAGATCATTGCATCCATTTACCCAATGCAGAGTTTACAGAGGAGTGTGAGTAGCTAATCATCAATAAGCAGGCAGGAAGCATACTTAAGCTTAAGTAGCTTTATTAGGAAATACATGTAGGATAGGAAAGGCCTACATCTATGCTAAGTCCTAAGACTAGGTGTGTTCAAGAGGGAGGAAGGAAGCTCTCTGAGACACAAAGAGATGAGAAATCTCCTGGGGGAGGAGATTGACCAATCAGGTCCTGACAGGAGTAGGACAGATAGGATGGGGGAAGGGTTCCCTGATCTGTCTGTCTACTCCTGGTGTTTCTAGCAAACAAACAGGATGAGGTGCTTAGGGGGGATGCAACCAAAGGAATGTATTTCCAACACCCCTTCTCATCGTCCCGTGCACCGAATCATTTATGTGCACTGCTGACAATTCCCAATGCTTCTCGTAGCCTCTGGAAATTGTCTCTGGGTAGCGGTTTGGTCAGCACATCCGCTATCACTTCCTCTGTAGGACAATAAATCACTTCAACAAGTTCTTCTTCTTGCGCTTCTTGCACTGGTTGGCATTCTTTTGAATGTCTTGCCATGTTGAGGGCTCCTGTGGTTCCTCCACTTTTGCCGCGTAGGAGAGTCTCGCTGCTGGTACTCCTTTGTTGTGTCTTCCAGAACGTCTCACTTCTGGTTCTGGTTCAGCTTCAGTATTAGTGTTGGTGCCCCCTTCTGGTTCCAGTTCTGGTTCAGCTTCAGTATTAGTGTCGGTGCCCCCTTCTGGTTCCAGTTCTGGTTCTGCTTCAGTTTCAGTGTCAGCATCAGCATCTGTGTTAGTGTCAGTGCCCCCTTCTGGTTCAGGTTGATTGAACATGGTCAAATCAAGTGAAACTTCAGCTTCCTCTTTTATCTGCAGTTCTGCAGTCTTTTTCTGTCTTGATGAACTTGGCCTCATTAGGTCTGGCATTTGATCAGTGCTTTCCTTTTCATTTTCATCAAAATAGACCACACTGCTTATCTTCACATTTCCAGTGTCAGTGTCCATTACTCTGTATCCCTTGCATCCTTGTGCATAGCCAACAAGTATCCCTTCTTCACATCTGGTGTTAAGTTTGGTCCTTTTGGCCTTTGGGATATAAGCATAGGCTTTAGAGCCAAACACTCTAATGTGCCCCACACTGGGCTTGTTCCCATGCCATAGTTCATAAGGTGTTGCTTTTGCACCTTTGGTTGGGAGCCTGTTCTGCAGGTATGTGGCAGTCATTACTGCTTCCCCCCAGTATTTGTTTGGCAGATTCGCATCCAAAAGCATACATCTCGCCATCTCTATGAGAGAGCGATTTTTTCTTTCTGCTACTCCATTTTGTTCTGGTGTATGCGGGATGGTTGTCTGGTGTTCAATTCCTTTTTGCTTCAAAAATTCTTTCATCTGTTTTGAAACATATTCACCTCCATTATCTGACCTTAGGATCTGAGGTGATCTTCCAAACTTATTGCTGGCTCTTGCAACATATTCCTTAAATTTCTCCAGCACCTGACTTTTCTCTTTAATCAAGTAAGTGAACGTGAACTTGGAAAAATCATCTATGAAAGTCAATGCATACTGGTTTCCTGCAATTGTTTTTGTCTTCATAGGACCACAGATATCACTATGAATGAGCTGTAGGGGGTGCTGTGTGGCTTCCTCCTTGCTCTGATGAAAGGAGGGCCTAGTTCCCTTTCCTTTTACACAGCAAACACATCTCTCATCTTTAGTTGCACATGAGTTCATTTTAAAATGTTTAACTAGGTCTGGAAGTGCATGCAACACATCTGCATTTCTATGGCCCATCCTTCTGTGCCATTTGCTTTCACAGTTCTTATGTCTGCAATCTTTTGCAGCATTTGCATACTGATCCTGTTGCAAGCAATCTACCTTGAATAGGCCATTTGAATCCAGCATTCCTCGCATAAAAAGCTCCTTTTCCTTTGAAATTCTGCAATATTTCCCTTCAAAATGCACTGCAAAACCTTTCTGTACAGCATACTTGACACTTATAAAATTATGATCCAATTCTGGGACATATAGAGCTTCTTCAATGGTAACTTTCATTTCCTCACCGTTTCCCAGATGACATATGAGTTTAGCCCTGCCTCTTCCTTGACAATAAACTTTCTCTCCATTAGCCAATCTTATAGGAGTTCTATAAGTCCTATCCAGATCAATAAATCTGTCTTTGTCCTTTATAAGATTTTTAGTTGCTCCAGAATCAACAAAGAAATCATGTGAAGCAGTCTCACATTCTATTCCTTCCACATTTTTAAGTTGAGATGCTTTTTCCTCAACCAGGCTGAAAGCCCTATCATGGCTCCCTTTGTTCTTTGCAGAGAAGCTGGGAACTTCTTGCTTGGTGCATTGATATGCGAGATGCATGGTTTCCCCGCAATTGAAGCAACACTTAACTCTTGCAGATCCTTTTGAATTTGCAAAAGGCTTCTTGTTCTCAGCTGCCTTGCAGGCAAGCTGTGAGGAAAAGTTTGGCTGTTCATTAGTTTGAGCCATATTAAATTCCTCAAGTTTCTGAATAACAACATCCAAAGATAGGTTATCCTGCATTTCTATTATCTGACAGACTGTTTGAAAAGTTGTTGGTGGTAAAGAGTTCAGCAGAAATGCCACTATCAATTCATCTGGTAAATTCAGCTTTTGATTTTCCAGTCTCCTGACTAGTTCAAGCAGGCCATTAACATGAGCTGAAAAATCTTCACTCTCATCCATTCTCATATTACAAAGTCTTTTAAGCATTTGTATCTTTGATATATTTGACTTCCCTTGATACAGTCTCTGTAAAATTTCCCACATATCTTTTGCAGTTAACTTGTCATGTATGTACACATGTAAACGCTGACTCACCGACATTGAGATGATTGCCATAGCTTTGTCATTTTTCTCATCCCAGAGTTCTTGTGCTGCCCCTGCATCTGTAGGTCTGTTGGACTCCAGCATTTTCCTTAGGCCTTGTCCTCCCAGTGCCATCCTTGCATTATGACTCCAAGCTTCATAGTTTGTTGCTCCAGTGAGCCTCTCTGGAATGGAGACCTTCAGCATAGAATCCATGGTCACAGAGACTAAAATCTTTCTTTTCTTTTCTGCCTTTAAGATTAATGCTAGCACTCAATTTTACTCACTCTGCGCTGCCTTTTGGGTGTCTGGGCCCATAACCCTGTTGGAAATGCAAGGACTGTGAGATCATTGCATCCATTTGCCCAATGCAGAGTTTACAGAGGAGTGTGAGTAGCTAATCATCAATAAGCAGGCAGGAAGCATACTTAAGCTTAAGTAGCTTTATTAGGAAATACATGTAGGATAGGAAAGGCCTACATCTATGCTAAGTCCTAAGACTAGGTGTGTTCAAGAGGGAGGAAGGGTTCCCTGATCTGTCTGTCTACTCCTGCTGTTTCTAGCAAACAAACAGGATGAGGTGCTTAGGGGGGATGCAACCAAAGGAATGTATTTCCAACATGCTTTAGCTTACTCCTCGATCTGTTGTCTTTTGGTCTCTTACACCAATGTTTGTTTTGGTGTGTGTGTGTGTGTTAGTGTTGTTTTAAATGTATGACAACAGGATTTCCCCCCCGACCTATAGCCCCCTCCCAAGTTATTTTTTCCTATCAACCCAAGTCGCTGCTCATTTTATATAGCTCTGACTTGTTACATACCTGAGGAAGGATCCTGCATGGCCTGAATGGCACACTCTCACCAGCAGAAGTTAGTCCAATAAAAGAGATCCCCTGAACTACTTTGTCTCCATTTCTACAGTATCATGGACACATCCTTGTTACCTGGCTTTTGAAAACATCAAAAGAGGGAGGTTCCACAATCTCCCTGGACAATGTATTCCATTGCCATATTATAGTATTTCTAGAATGCTTCTAGTGTTGAAAGTGCTTTACAATCCTTATCTAGCTCACCCCCCTGTGAGGTAAGTCCTCCTACAGTATACAAATTGTATGTTTTGAATTGATAATGACTTTCCTTCTTAACAATCTAACAGGTCCCACCCACGTGATTGCCATCACAAATACATATACCAGTCCTGCACTTGCTCAATCTTCAGCTCTGACTTCTTGTATGCCTGAGCAAGGGCCCTCTAAGGCCCAAAAGCTGACACGCTCTCACCAACAGAAGTTAGTCCAATAAAAGGTCTCATTTGAACTACTTTGTCTCCATCTCTCTCAGTTAGGAGGCTGATAAGCCTCCAGTTTCCAGATGATGAAATGAACTACTTGTCTTGCAACATTTCTGCTACCGTCAGTCACACCTTGCAGAGCAAAGAGCTTTGTGTGCCACTGTTGCCAGGCTATAAACAGGCAGGTTGCCACGAGATAGTAGTACTATGCGTGTTTTGGGTTCCCTTCCCATTGCAGAGACCAGCTATGACACCTAAACAAAATTACAGCTTCCTTGTGTGCTGCATTTGAGTAGTAGGTGTGGCCAGTCTGAATCCAACAAAGAAGCTTCTGAGGTGAAGCATTAACTAAATTCCCCTCCCTAATGCCGGGCTGCTCCACGGACACATCTGCTCCAGGGCAGATATCAAAGGTGACAATTTAACAGGAAGAAAAGGGGGTGCACTGTCCAGCAAAGCGAAGAGGGGCGAAGTCTTTTCCCTGCCAGCTCCAAAGTAGGTAAGCAGTGAAAGTAACCAGGAAGTGTTCTCTATGGGAAACAGTGCTGACGAGCAAGGGAAGGTGAATGCACAGAGGAAGACAAGCAGGGTAATTGGACAAAATGCTGTTATGTGAAAATACAGCCTTCTGAGCTTGAACTGGCCGTTACTCTTTAAATCTGGCTTCTGTTGACACGATGGGTCTGAAAGGAGATGCTTATGCTAAATAGAATCATTTTACAACTCCTATATTCAGGGCTGTTCTCAAGTAGGCGTTTACCCTAAGCCCTCTTGGATGTTGGGGACCATGTCCTAATGAGCAGATCCCAAACTAGAATCAGCCATAGGTGGCAACAGGACTTGGCTTCTTCTCCCAGTCTTGGAGGGTTAGGGAGCAGCTGAGGGAATCAGTCCGCAGAATCTCCCCACCTCACCCAATCCCAACTGCTTTCCTCTCTGGGAGCAAGCTGCTGAAGCAGAGAGAGATGTGCTGGGGAACTTCCTGGAAAGAAGGGTAAAACTAAAGCAACTAAAATTAAATACATTGTAGAGAAATTTTGAAATGAGGACTGGTAGAAAGCCAACAGGCACAGCGTAGCACAGAGTTTCTGCCATATATACCTTAAGGATGAACTTGCTAGAGCAGAGGTTTTCCTTCGGAACCACCAATGAGCTTGCAACATCTGCGGATGGGGTCACAGTCCAAAATGATATTTGGTCTTCTCTGCTATCTGGGGTCACAGGATTATATTTAAGTCTTGAGTCGGAAGGGGAAGTCGCACAGGCAAAAAGCTTGGGGATCGCTGCTAGAGAGGAAACTGGAGAGGGAAAGAGAGAGATTTTATTTATTTAGATTTTTTTTATCCCAACCTATCCCTTTAGGCTCAGGGTGGCTTACAATTCTTTAACTTATTAACTGTAAAGTTAACTACTAACTAACTCGACTTTTAATCCTCAGAACAACCCTGTAAGGTAAGTTAGGTTGAGAGATCTGTGACTGGCCCAAGGTCACCCAATGAGTTCATGGCAAAGGCAAGACCTGAACTGGGGGCTCTCCCCCTACCTCCTAGTCCAAGTACTGCACTCTTAACCACTATACCACACTGGCTGTCATGTTATTTTAAAATTTATTTTAATGTTTATTTCATGTTAGCCATTTAACCATCACCAAAATAATACCTTACAACAAAATCACTTCATACAACAACAAAATATAAATTGTAACACAGAAGCCATAATACAAACATTAAAACTTATACCATTCAAAAAAGAAATATATATGTGGTAGAAAATATCTAGACATTTTATCCCCTCAGTAAGATAATACAAATTGAAACTACTGCAGTAAAAATATACGCCAAATATTTACTATATAACATACCTAAATATGAACCCTAAAACTAAAATAAGTACTCAGGGTTGGACAGAATTATTTCAGACAAACCCTGAATCCCAGCTAAAAGACAAAAATAGGCAACAAGAAAAATAAAAACATATATAAACATTAGCAGTCCAAAAATTGAGGGCTCATTCACACAACACTCGTTTAGAGTGGGTAGTGGTACAAAACCGCATTCTGAGTGTTGTGTGAAATCCTTACTACTTCCAGTGCTCCTCTATGATCCCTTGTTTGCTGCCACCTGACGCAAAGTGTGGGCCATTGAAATGTAGGAAAATCAGCAGCTCTGTGAATGCATTGCTACTGGGCAAGGCACAAACAGATTAACAAACAAGTGGAGACTTTGCAAGGGGGGAGGGTGTTGTGTGGATGAGCTTTCAGATGGGTGAACTAGAGTATTAAATGAGGCTATGATCATTTTTATAGTATTTTATTTTCACTGTTCAGAGTGTTTTACAATTTCTGTCTAGTTCTTTCTCATAACAACCCTGTGAGGTAGGCCATTATTCTTCCCATTTTACAGATGGGGAAACTGAACCAGCGACTCACTCAAGGCCACACAGTGGTTTCAGGGCTACGGCAGGATTTGAACCCTGATCTCCCAGGATGATCCAACACCTTATCAGCTGGACTATACCATCTGTCTAATGCAGATATGGCAAAAGTGCAATAAAATAGTAGAAAAACTAGCAGCCCCATAAGAAAGGGATGCATCTTTTATCTTCTAGAGTTCACCTGTGCAGAAGCATCAACTCTGTGAGATAAAATGGACCACGCTACCATTGCAGCTAGGCCAGCAGAGAAGTAAAATTGCTACCTTCAGATTGCATTACCCATTTTTGCTGGCCAAACAAAGCAAGGGCCTTCTGCCCTTGCAAGGGTGTTCAACCCTTTGTTTATAATGTGATAACTTTCAACACTCATGCCCGATGAGTCCCAAAACTTTAGGGAAGGGGGTTTCTACAGGCCCACTACTGCAGTCGGGAAGGCCGAGAAAGCGCCTAATATCTCAGCTGTGCCTGTACTAGGCATCATGTGGTACAATTGATCACAAATTCATCCTAAGGCAATTTTGTTTGGAACAAGGGCTCCTTCTTGTGATTCTCATGCGCTTCTTAATGATCCCCCTGTGTTCTGGCATCTGGTGTCAAGGGGTGGCTTGCGAAGATCTGACTCTGTCAAGTAGCAATGGTGTTGTGTGATCTGATTAACCTGGAGCAAGCTTCTGTCCCTGATACACCATTTTCTGTTTCTCACCTCCAAGTGACCATAGAGATGTGGTCAGAAGGTCCTAGAGTAACGCTCTCCTCCACTCAACATTACTCCCCCCCCCCCCCAAAACTCGACTAGGGATGCCCAAACATGGGGAGAGTGTTCTCAGTGGCCGCACCTAGGCTGTGGAATTTCCTCCTGACGGAGAGCCACCTAGCCCCAGACCTCCCCTCTTTCCGAAGACAATGTAAAACCTTGCTGTTCCACCAGGCCTTTGGTGAGGGAGACGGGTACGTGTGGGAGGGACGGTTGAGGGGAGGGTTTTCTTATTTCTGTGCTTTTACGAAGTTTTTATATATGTAGTTTTATATTTTGTTTTATATATATCTAATACTGCATATTGTATTTTTATATTTTGGACTGTAAGCCGCCCTGAGCTGCTGTGTGAGCAGGAGGGAGCGGGATATAAGACTGCTGAAATAAATGAATAAGTAAACGTTGCATGCGGGGATATCTCCAGGGCATTACTCCCTCTAGGTAGAACACAACAGATAAATAAGGGCAAAGAAGTGCAGGAATTCAGCAGCTGTGTGACTGCACTGATACTGTGCAAGGCACGCACAGACTGAGGAGCAAATGGAGACTTGGCAAGGGAGGAACGGGTGTTGTGGGAATGAGCTTTAAGATGTGTGAATTTAAGTATTAAATAAGCTTTTAGTGTTCAAAGTGTCTTACAATCTTTATATAGTTCCCTCTCATAAGGGAATGTTGTAGTTGTAGCCGTCCTGCATTAAGCAGGGGGTTGGAATAGGTGACCTTCAAGGTACCTTACAACTCTGCCATTCTATTATTTAAGTGGTGATGTCACAGAAAGGGTGTGAGCTAGGCCATTCCTTTTGAGGCCACCTTTCACCCAAGCAGTTAATTGGCTTATTAAATCCTTATTCACTTGCACCTTGATACCGTTCACTGTGTAGTGACAGTATTCAGGACTAGGGGGTCAAAGAAGGTGTACTCTGGAGTAATCAGGATAATCCCCTTTTCTTTCTAAACCAAAGTACCTTGTAATGTGAAGCTTTTCAGTGTTTGGTTGGAGAACACAGTATACAATCATTCCTAGGCTGCAGTGCAAAGGGTCTTTCCTGCTGAGAGCTCTATGGAATCCATCCTGGAATGCTTTGCATGGAAGACACAGGTGGTGATCTCTGCAGTGTTCACTTACAGGACATGGCCACCGGGGCAGGGGGAGATTAGCAGTACCAAATTAGTTTAGGAGTGTAGTGTGAAAGAGATTGAAGTCAGTTACTAAAACCTGAACAATTGCTTCAACTTTGATACAAAAGTTTAGTTTTGTATGTGCGACCATTCCCTGGGGAGCAGTGCAGAAGCTGGTCTTATGCAATCGTGATGAACAAACAGCCGTCCTCTGGGAATGATCCATCCAGTGTCTTAATAAATATCCTCTGAGGTCTGTGTAAAACCTGTTATATGTTCAGTGGGATCATGAGATGGGGTGCCTAGAGATCATGTGGAGACCTTCTGGACTGAGCTATTGGTAGCAGCCTCACTTTGTGCCTTATATATTGGATTGCTTCAGTTGACATTTTGGGAACCAGTGCAGAGAAGGGAGAACAAAGAATCTGCCCTTTTGTCTAGGATTGATCTGACTGCAGATGGCCTGTCTCTCTAGAACCAGCTGCCAATCACACTGTCTCTCCATCCTTGCTGTAGATCAAATCCCTTTGTTACTCCACTGCCTGTGAACAAACTGCCAGTTCCCTGCACCAGTACTTCCACTGTGCCTTGGGTATATGGGGTGTCTGGACAATTCTGGAGCTGTACCTAAGTAAACCATTGCTGTAGCCTGGTTAAACCATCTAAGCTGTAGTTTCCACCAGACCTGTTTATTCCTATTTCAAGCAAGGCTACAGTGCATCAGTGCTAATAACAGCTGTGTCTTTCTGCACTACGAGGTGACTCTGGTGTTACTAACCAGTGACCAGATGGGATCATGGCAATCTCCGATAATGCCTTGCTGCAGTGGTTCCAAAGCTATGTGTTGTGTGTAAACCTGAAAGGTGTTGTCCAAGAGAACTTTGGGTTCAAATTAACGCAGTGCCGTATTGCCAAAGAGTAAGAAACGCTCGGCGTTTGGTTTTAAAAATTCAAAAGTCATTAAGAGTAAAAGATAATCAAGCAAATGAATGAAATAATGTATGCAATTTGTTAGGTTTTAAATCTAAAATTACACTCTGTTGGTAACAAACAACAAAACCTTTAGCTGTAGGAATCTTGTGTAGTAGATAGGGAAGTGGTTTCAGTTGAGACAGGAGAGATTCAAGGGGGAGGAAACTGACATCACTGAGGGTATTTTCAGACGTTACGAGATCACGGTGAACCACAGTGAATACCCACATGGTGATCGTGGTCCCGTAACGTCTGTTGGGGGTGTACGGAATCTCCCCCCAGATGTTCACCCCCGTGAATCACAGGGGGGAATCACATTTAACACGCAAACGGAAGTCCTGGCCGGACCATCTCCATTTGCGTGTTGAATGTGATTTCCCCCTGTGATCAAGGGAACCGTCTCGTCTGTCCCCATACCATGGCCCGGAATCAGCGGCAAGATTCCGGGCCGTGGTCAAAGCCGGGGGGGGGGGGCGGGGGGGGGGGGGGGGGGGCTGTGCGACCACACATTGCGCTGCGCGGCCCCTCAACCGATTCCCTGCCGGGATTAGCCGGTACGTCTGTTTGATGGCCGTTTTGATCCCAGCGGGGGATCAATGGGTGATTCCATGACGGGGCCAATGCCGGCCCTGTCACATCTGAAAATACCCTGAGTGACCAGTGCATGCCCACCCTAAAGCATACGTGTTTGCAGGGCGACCCAGAGCAACCGCTTGGGCCCTGTTCTTCTGGTGGCCCTGGAATGGCCCCCAATTTCACCAAGGCAGGATGCAAGAACCCCACTTTCTCCCAGCAGGCCCCAAACATGGCATGCCTAGGGCATTGTAGTGGGTGGCCCCAAGGGGGTGGGGGAGTGGAATCACCAGTGGCCCCGTGTTTTATCTTTGCCCTGGGCCCACAAATTCTAAGGCTGGTCCTGTGTGTTGGTCACATGTACTGGCATGATTCACACGTGGGGCATGTTCTTGTGGGTTTTCTGAGAATATAGGCTGCTTACATGTCCCATAATTAACACCTAACTTAAAGGGCTTTCATAGACATTGGGCTCTGTAGGCCCCAAATACATACACACCCCCACCCCAAAAATAAAGTTCAAATTTCCTTCCTCTTCACCATTAAAATGGGGCAGGTGGGGGCCTGTGTGAAATACTTTCACCACATCTATGTAAATCCATAACTAGCCCTTCAAAACAAACTAATTCTTATTTAAGTGTGTATGTGGGTGAGGGGGAAACCTAAGCGTGTACCATGATGAAAGCTAATGTATCTACTACTAACCAGGCCTTTGACATAACTGCAGGCCCAAACGCAAGCTCTGTTATCATATCCTACATATGTACCCAAAGGTGGCCCTGCCATCTGTGAATGGGGTGATAATCCTGATGGATAACTGATACACTTTGCCAGTCTTTTAAAATATAATTTAAATATAATTTCAAAATTATATTTCACTTCAAATTCTCTCTCTCCACCCTTACTTCTGCTATCTCCCTTGCTAGACAACACTACTATGCCTCCTGCATTGAGTCCTGTTCTCGGGACCCTCGCCGCCTGTTCTCTACCTTTGACTCCCTCCTCAAGCCTCCCTGTCCTCCCCCTCCTTCTTCCCTTTCTGCTCAGGATCTTGCCTCCTTCTTCACCTCCAAGATAGACAAGATCCGCCTCGACATCGCTTCCCACTCCTCTCTTCCCACTCCCACCCCTCTCCCTCCTCCCCCTCCTTCTCTCATGTCCTCCTTCTCCCCTGCCTCCCTTAAGGAAATCTCCTCTCTGCTCTCCTCCTCCAACCCTTCCACTTGCCCCCTTGATCCCATTCCTTCCCGCCTCCTCACCTCCATTACTCCCACTGTCGCCCCTTCCTTCCTGCACATCATCAACCTCTCCCTCTCTACTGGCTCTTTCCCTTCTGCCTTCAAACATGCCACAGTCTCTCCTATTCTCAAAAAGTCCACTCTTGACCCCTCTGACCCTTCTAGCTATCGTCCTGTCTCACTCCTTCCTTTTGCTTCCAAGCTGCTTGAACGTGTTGTCTACTCCCGCTGCCTTGACTTCCTATCCTCCAACTCCTCCCTTGACCCCCTCCAATCTGGCTTCCGCCCCCTTCATTCTACTGAAACTGCTCTCGCTAAGATCACCAATGATCTTCTGGTGGCTAAATCTAAACGTCTCTATTCCATTCTTGTCCTCCTTGATCTCTCTGCTGCCTTCGATACTGTTGACCACTCACTCTTGCTGGATTCCCTTCACTCCCTTGGCTTTTGTGGCTCTGTCCATAACTGGTTCTCCTCCTACCTCTCTGACCGCTCCTTTAATGTGTCTCTCTCCAACTCCGCCTCCTCCTCCTTCCCCCTCTCAGTTGGTGTTCCTCAAGGCTCTGTTCTTGGCCCTCTCCTCTTCTCGATCTATACCTCATCCTTAGGCAAACTCATTGCCTCCCATGGCTTCCAATACCACCTCTATGCTGATGACACTCAACTCTATCTCTCTACTCCCTCTCTCTCTCCCTCTGTTCAAGCTCGTCTCATCAACTGTCTCTCTGACATCTCTACCTGGATGTCTCAACGTCAACTCAAACTCAACATGGCTAAAACTGAACTCCTTATCTTCCCCCCTCATCCTTCCTCTCCTTCCTCACTGTCAATAACTATTGATGGAGTCACCATCCTGCCTGTCCCCCAAGCCCGTAGCCTAGGCTTCATCTTTGACTCACCCCTTTCTTTTAAACCCTACATTGACTCTGTTGCTAAATCCTGTCGCTTCTCCCTCCATAACATTGCTAAGATTCGCCCTTTTCTCTCTGTCTCGTCTGCCAAAACTCTTGTTCATGCTCTGGTCATCTCTCGCCTCGATTACTGTAACCTCCTTCTCACTGGCCTTCCCCGGTCTCACCTTTCTCCCCTCATCTCTGTCCAAAACTCTGCTGCCAGGGTCATCTACCTCGCCAGTCGCTTCGACCATGTGCAGCCCCTCCTCTCTTCGCTTCACTGGCTTCCCCTTCCTGAACGAATCCTGCACAAGCTCCTAGTCTTCACCTATAAAGCTCTTCACAACCTTGCTCCCCCCTACCTCTCTGCACTTATCGCCCTCCATACTCCAGCCCGTGCACTTCGCTCCTCCTCTGTCCCTTCTCTCACCCTTCCACGCCTTCCCTGCTCCCCTAAGCGCCTTCGTCCCTTCTCACTTGCTGCCCCCCATGCCTGGAACTCCCTCCCTGTCCACATCCGCCTTGCCCCCTCCCTTCATACCTTCAAATCTCTCCTTAAAACTCACCTCTTTCGCTCTGCTCTGTCTGACTCTTTATCCTGCTGAGCCACTATTCCTATACCTACGATCGGTTTACCCTTATCCTTGCAACATGGACCTGCCTGCTGTCATTCTCATCGTAACCAAGCCAAGTACGTGCACTTGAGACCTCGCATCTTCATGAATGTTAGACCCCTTGTCTCTCCCTCTGTTCCCCTTCCTAAGTCTCTCCCCCAGCTCCTGTCTCTCAGATTGTAAGCCCTAGGGGCAGGGACTGTGTCTATTTTATTACCTTGTAAAGTGCCAGGTACACTGCTGGCGCTATATAAATATTTGTTAATAATAATAATAATAAAATGGGGCATCACAGGCAGAAAGTTTGGTAACTGCCTCTTTAATCTGTTGTTCATGCATAGTTACGTTTGTATAGCATATGGGTAGGGAACCTCTGGCCTGCAGCTGTATTTTATTTGGCCCTTTTCTAATTCATGGATCTGATCTATGGATCATCATTATTAACCAAAATTTTGATTCAAAACAAAATTTAGACCCTGGTCTGAGTTCCCATCACATCTCTGCCACTGGCTGTCTGTGTAATCTCATTCCCTGTGTCTCTAGATTTCAGCTGCAATGCTTCACTACCCTGCAGAACTTCTGGGGACTGACCAACAAAATCTCTTTCCCAAAGTCAAATAAAGGTAGACGGAGAGAGAGCAGAGGTCTGAAAAAATCACGGCAGGAAGAGAGCAGGAATTGCAAAGGAGACATTTCTTATAGCAAGATTCATTGAGAACATGGGCACACAGAGACCTCTTTTAAGACTGCTTTGAGCTGAGTGCACAGGGATCTGACACAGCTTGTTTAGGGTTGCAGGGCAGCCTGTATTTCTCATAAATATCCGCTAAACATTTGCGTATCTGGCCACTCTAACCTTGTCTGAACTCAGGGCTGGTAGGTTATCTCTAGTGTTAAAGGACACATACACACTTGCGCTGTACATCTAGTGAGCTGCTGGCTGAAGTTAGGGGCGGAGAAGATTCTTGTGCAAACAGGCCGGACCAATATGTATACACAAGGCAGATGCAGCAGGAGGGAAATCCTTGCTGAAGATGAGGTGATAGGAGTTAATATTTTTTCAGTCACTGGTAGTTTGTTCTTGGACTGAGATGCTGTTTTGCCTGATTTAAAGCTTGTTGCTACCAGTGTTAATTACAAGCATGGCTACTAGAGGCACAACTAGGAGGGGAAAAAAGGGGGCGGGGGGGGAACTAAGGGTGAGGAGTGGATAAAGAAGCCCACTGGAGACATCCATAAATTTCTGCCTCTCCCCAGGCTAACAAAGCTGCTGGGTTGGAGAGGCTGCCTTTGTGCCTGTAATGCTCTTACAGGAGTGGCCTTGCAGGCAGTGAGGAAGCTATAGGGGCAGAAGCAAAACCCCTGCCCACTTCGCCCCTGCAGTTGCAGAGTGCTGTGATAATATAACACTGTGTGGAGACATGGCCGGGGGTGGGACTAAGGCATCCCCCCACTCCCTTTTCTGATGTGACCCTGACCCTTGCAGAGCCCTGTGATGTCGTGGTGTTCCATGGTAGGGCATGACCACTGGAATGAATCTGGCCCAAGCTTGGAAGAGCCTGGCTGCATCGAAACAGAGTCCAAATTTCTAGCCTGAGCTAGCTTTCCTTTGGTGAAGCTCTTTGAGCAGCATATCCCTGCCGGCCAGTTCCCATAATACTGCTTGTGGTGCTGTCCCCAGTCCCTTCTCTGTGCCTGTCCTGGGCAGAGTGATTGAACTGTGTCAATCTAACCCAGATAACTCCCAAGAGCCATCACATGGCTGGCCCTGGAATCAGCCTGATAGTCTATTCCTCTAAGTGAAATAATAGGATCTCAGAAGCTCCTGCCAGGAACAAGTCCTGCACTGTAGCACGTTAGTAGTCTTGAGGATGGGGGCAGAAAGCATTGAATCAATGATGGGATTTCACTCTGTATGTGTTTACAGATAGCAGCAGGCTGCTGCGTAACCCAGCAACCCAGCTACGGGACACTCCAGAAGGGGCCTGCTAAATCCTGCATGGTACGTATTATTTATTTATTTATTTATTTTATTTATTTATTTATTTATTTAAAATGTATATCCTGCCCCTCCCGCCCACAGGGAAGCCTGGGACAGTGAACAACATTCAATAGAAACAATATAATAAAATTTGAAACAATTTAAAAATACAGTATGTGGGGAAACCCCCCCTCCCACCCCACCCCTACCCCTCGCCAAAAGCCTGACGGAACAGCCAGGATACACGCTGAAACAGCAGGAGAGTGGGAGCCAACCGAGCCTCCTCCGGGAGCAAATTCCACAGCACAGGGGCGGTCACCGAAAAAGATCTAACATTGGTGGCCACCCACCTCCCCGGGGAACCTCCAAAAAGGTTCCCACGAATGATCTCAATGTATTCCTGTTGGGGAGTGATGCAAGTTAGTGTCTACAACCTAGTCAGACTGATGGTCCATCTAGCCCAGAGTTTTCAACCTTTTGTAGAGGAGACCCACCAAAACCCGTAACTCACCTTTAAAAAAAATCCAGGCCTAGGAGTGGCTGAGTGAGTGGCAGCAGTGGGTAGGAGCAGAGCAGCAGTGGGGAAAGGCAGGGAAGCTGCAGGAAGCCACATCCCTTCTTTTGCTATCCTGCCCCCCAACCACAGCAGCACAGGCAGCCAGAACAAGCGGCAAGAGGGGACATGGCAGAGAGGGCTCATGAGTCCCCCTGTCCCAGACCTTTCCCAGGACCCACCTAAGACCCTCCTGGGGCCCACCAGCGGATCCTGATGCGCTGGTTGAGAACCACTGATCTGGCCCAGCATCCCTTCTCTAACAGCAGCCAGCCAGCACCAGATGTTTCAGAGAAATGTACCGCCGCCAATAAGTAAGAAGTGCCATACTGGGTCATCAAGCCCAGCATCCTGTCTCCTCCCAAGCAACCAAGATTAGCCACTGTCAGAGTACCCAACCGGTCACGGTGGGGCAGTCCACTCCCAGCTCCCAACAGTCAGAGGCTATGCCCCCCAAACCTACTTGACTAATAGCTTCTAATGGACCTACCCTCCAAGAATTCATTCAATCCTTTTTAAAATCCAGCTGTACTGCTGGTCTTGACCACATCCCCTGGCAACAAATGCCACAAGTAAATTGTGTGTTGAGCAAACAAATACTTCGTTTATTTGTTTTAAATCTGCTGCCAGTTAAGTTTTCTTGGAGTGTCCCCTAGTTCTAGTACTATTTGAGAAGGTAAATAACTGCTCCCTATTAACTCATTCCATACTACTCATGATTAAACTTATATCGCATCCCCTCTGTCGTCGCTTCTCCAAGCTGAAGAGCCCTTAACCTATCAAACCTCTCTTCGTATGGAAGCCATTCCATACCCTTTATCATTTTTGTTGCCCTTTTCTGTAACGTTTCTAGTTCCACTATATCTCTTTTGAGATGGAGCGACCAGAACTGCACACAATATTTAAGGTGCGGTCACACCAGAGGTTTATATGGAGGCATTATGATATTTTCAGTTTTATTCTCTATCCCCTTTTGAATAATTCCTGTCTTAGTTTGCTTTTTTGACTGCTGACGCACATTGATTTGAATAATAATAATAATAATAATAATAATAAATAATACTTTATTGGGAGTTTAGCTATCACTGTACTCCAAAAACAACAGCAGCAATCATAATCAAGATACACAATAGACAGACATAAGGGAAAGACGCATCATAACGAGGAGCAAACTACGTAACCCCTTGGCATAACAGGAGGATTTTGTCTACAATGGGTAATTTCAGACATTATGATACCACGGTCAACCGCAGTGAACCCCCTGTGGTGGCCGTGGTACCGTAACATCTGTAGTGCGTTCTACCAGATGTTCACCACAGTGAACACCCAGTGGGAAACACATTGACCACAGTTCTGGACCTCCGGCTGCCTGGAGGTTCAGAACCGTGGTTAGCTGGACCACAGTGCGGAATCGGCCGAAAGTAACAACTGTTACCTCCTCCAATCCCGGACTGTGGCCCAGACCCTGATGTGAATACTAACCATTTAGTCCTACCCTTTGTTTCCTATCCTTTAGCCAGTTACCGATCCACAATAGGACACTACCAATACCTGTTCCGCTGGGCCTTTGGTGATGGAGATGGGTGATGGGGAGGGGGATTGGGAGGTTCTCTGTCTCTTTGCCAGGTTTTAATGTTTTTATGTTGTTTTATATTGAATTTTATATTACTTGTTGTTTTTATTGTTGTAAGCCACCCCGAGCTGCAGAAGCAGGAGGAGGTGGCATAAAAATGTAATTAACTAAACTATTACTATTGGCTATTTAATTTCCCCAAAAGTCCTCTCATGAGGGACCTTATCAAACACTTCTGAAAATCCCAATACACTGCATCAACCAGCTCGCTCTTATTTACATAGTTTATTTAAACTGTTGAAAAATCCTAATAGATTAGTGAAGCACAACTTCCCTTTGCTAAATCCATGTTGACTCTTCTCCATTATGTCATGTTTATCAGTATGCCTGGTAATTCTCTTCTTAACTGTTTCCACCAGTTTGCCCAGCACCAACATCAGGCTCATTGGTCTGTAGTTTCCAGGATCACCTCAGGAGCCTTTTAATATATAGTTGTTATATTCGCTACCCTCCAGTCCTCGGGTACGGTGGCAGATTGTAGTGATAGATTACACATTACCAAGTCTCCAATTTCATGTTTGCGTTCCTTCAGAACTCTAGGATGATGTACTTGAAAAAGCATTTATTATTAGTTTTTGCATCTTTAGCAAGTCACTCTTCAAATTCTCTCTTGGCCTGACTTATTAACATTTTAATTTTAATTTGGCAATGATTATGCTCTTTCCTATTTTCCTCATTAGGACGAGCTTTCCATTTTTTAAAGGATGCCTTTTTGTCTCTAATAGTCTCCTTCACCTCATCATTTAGCCACGCTGGCAGACATCTGGACTCTGGTCCTCTTGCTCCCGTTTTTTACTTGTGGAATACATTTAATCTGGGATTCCAAGATGGGTTTTTTAAATAGTCTCCCTCTGCATGCTTCTTGCAGACATTTAATCCTTGCAACTGCTTTTAGTTTCTCTCTAACTAGTTTCCTCATTTTTGCATAGTTCCTCTTTTTAAAGTTTGTATTTCAAAGCAACTGTTTGTGTGAACACGTATCGGTATGAAGATGGCCATGGCCACTGTAGTTCAGTGGTCATTAAGTCCCAGTGAGGGAAGAGATTGGCGCAATGTTACTTCAGTTTACACTGTTCATCTGAACATTACTGAACCGGAATAGTTACTCCAGTTTGATGAAATAAAAATAGTCACTTCAGTTTATCCTGTTGGTTGGAATGTGGCCTTCGATACATGTGTAACAGCATACCCTCTGCTATCTAGTTCCCTACCTGGTCACTGCCAACAGAGCAGCTCAACGGTCTAACTGGCATGAGTCTGCCCAAGCTCCCATGGAAAGACTCCCACAGACTCTGGGCCCAGAATCAGGCCCAGAATGTGGTTCAGCAAATGGGATGATGAGGCTGGTCATAGAGTCACAAGGCTGGAAAGCACTTCAAGGTCATCTAGTCCAGCCCCCTGCACCATTGCAGGAGCAGTGGTGTAACCAACGTCTCTCAGATGGGGAGGGACGTGGGCAGTCACTTCCCTCTAGGGGGCGGCTCCACTAGGTATATGAGCGAGGAAAGTGGTAAGCTCATGAAGACAAATATAACTAAGATTTGTCAATTTAGGGGAAAGTTTTGTTACTTTTACAATAAGTAAAGTTAGAACTTGTGATTTAATCATGAATATTTTATTATGAACAATTAAGAAATTGTTGAAAGCCTGACATTCTTACATATGATAACTTACAAACGTTACACTTGCTCCCAGGTTAGGCAGCAGGAACAGTGGCACTCTGGACATTCTGTAGGATTATTTGTAATGCAAAGGGTATCAAGAACCCTTATAGCATTAAGAGATGCATTTTGTACTGCAAATGTGGCATTGGGTGAAAATTTATGTTGAAATAGCTGACACAACGATATTCTGAACAATTTGAAAACCATCAGTTGGGACAAGTACTGGATTCTCCAGCCTAAAAGCCAGGCAGAAAGGGAGGAGAGCTGCTGGGTCCTCCTTCCCTTTTTGCCCTGACTCCCTTGTTGTAAGACAGCACAGTGTATATGCTATCCCCCTTCCGACCCAGAGACACCCAGAAGCAGAACAGAGAAGGTAACCTGCAATAGGGCTTACCCCTGAGATCAATCCCTCTGTGCCCCTGAGCACCTCATCCAGCCAGCTTGGGGGAGGGAGCAAGGGACAGGGTATGGAGGAGCAGCAGCAGCCGCCTGGACGCTGGCAGGCCAGTGGCCAAGGGAGTCAGTCAAAGGATGACAGGGGAGCCCTCTGGCTCCATTCGTTCCCCAGTGGCAAAGAAGCTCTCCATCTCACCTTCTGGGAGGTCCATCGAGCCATATACCCACTTCCCTCAGACTCTGCCTCCCTCACTTGGGCTTCACAGGAGCCAGGTAGGGGAGACCAGCACCATCCTGTAGCAGCGGCCTTGCCCACTCTGCGCCCTCTCCCAGCCCAGTGACACACACACACACGCCCAGTGACTACCCCCCTCCCCACCAGGGCACAGCATGGCACGGCCCCCTCCTGAGGGCCATCTGTCACTGGCCTGCAGGAGGAGGCAGCTAAGGCAGCAGCGGGAGCAGTGGGACTCCAAGCAGCAGGAGCTAGTCTCATACCAGTATTTGAGAGTGACTGTGTGGAGCCAGACAGGTGTGCCTGGGAATGGTAAAATCACGTGGGCTGGCTGGGGGCAGGGCAAGCATATGTGAGAAAAGCCAGGAGAGCCGGGAGGGGGGCTGAACCTAGCCTGTGCTGTGCTGTTGTCAGTTCTGATATTTGATAACATCATGGCCAGCTGGGGACAGGCTAAATGGGGTGGCACTACACTTGCATGGGGGGGGGGGGAATGGGGGGCAAACAGGCCACCCCTTGGTTACACCATTGTGTAGGACCTGCCACACCTCAACCATCCACACAGAGAAATCCCACCAGTACCTACAAGTAGAGACTGGGACCAACCAGAGCACACCGATGCCTGAAACAACAGGAAATAATTTTAGAAAAAAAGGATCCAAATGTCCCAAACAGGTGAGCTACACCCATGCTACAGGGGAAGGCAAAAATCCCTCAGTCAACTGCCAATCTGCTCAGAGGGAAGATTCCTTCCCGACCCCAAATATGGCCATCAGTTAGACCCCAAGCATGTGCACTGGCTTCGCAAGCAAGTCACCTCATATACAGTATAGTACCCAGGCTGTTCAAACCAATGCTGTTTTAATTTGAAAAGGTTCTAGTAGGGGGGGCCAATGTGCATGCGCGAATAGCCGATCACGCCGATCCTGAGCTCCTCTGGCATACCCGCTACCACGCTAAAAACCAGAAGAAAAAAACGCAAATAAGCAAAAAAAAATAAAAGAGCCAGCAAGGGGAACGTTTGGGGCATGTGCCCAGCAAAAAAAAAAAAAAAAAAAGGGCCGCTCACCCGATACTGGCAGCAAAAACAAATGGCAGAGGCAGCACAGGAAGAAGCAGGGGTGAGTGAAAAAATGGTGGCTGCGCCCCTCCCTAAAGCCTCAGAAAGTATAGAGCCAGATGATCAAGCCACAATGAACTCTATATTAAAAGAAATAAAAGCAGCAAGGGCAGAAGCTCAAAAAGATAAAGCAGAAGTCCTGGACAAAATCAACAAAGTTAACACCACAGTAGAGGAAGGAAATAAAAAACTAGAAATCATGAACAAGAGAATAGACCAGGCAGAAGAAAGAATCTCCAACTTAGAAGACCAGGCACTGAACTCAGACAGTGACCTGACAAAAATAAAAGAATCCATGAACTTGCTCAAACACAAATGCGAGGACCTGGAAAACAGATCCAGATGAAATAACCTACGCGTTATGGGCATTAAAGAAGGCAGCAAAGTGGGGGGAATGCATGAATTACTAATGCAAATATTCCAAGAAAACTTTCCAGAGCAACCGCAGCTGCACAACATAGAAACAGAAAGGGCACACAGAACCCTAAGACCTAAACCAAAAGACACTGAGCCTCCTAGAGCTATTAAAAGGAATTTTTTAAAATATAAAGACAAAGAAGCCCTGTTTGCTGCATACAGAAAAAAACCCCAACCATTAGAATTTCAAGGAAACAAAATCAGAGTACAGGCAGACTACGCTCAAGACATGATGACAAGAAGAAGGGCTTGGTCAAAATACTACACTGAATTAAATGAAAGAGGACTAAAACCACAACTGTGGCACCCAGCTAAACTCACAATCCTGGTAAACAGCAGAAGAAATTTTTTTGAAGATACAGCAGATCTAGAAATCTTCCTACAAATGTACAAACCAAATCAAAGATCCCAGGATGAACTCAGATAAGATACTATTACAGAATACACCGAGTAAAGTATGTATTGTATAAAATGTTTAGACCAATGTATATAGTACAAAATGCTTATATCGATGTACTTTATTAGCGCAAATAACAAAAAAAGTTAACAAAAAAGCTGGGGAGAGGAAGGGAAATGGGAGAAACAAAACAAGCAAGTAACCCCCCAACACCCCCCCCAGTGGTATGGGGAAAATAATGGAAATTAAGAATTCCAACAGGCATGATATGCCAACTAACAAATGGTTAATGTATATATTAGTTAATATGTTAATGTTGTTAAGGTTAATGAGTTTATATGTAAATATGTCAAGGGAAAAATTTAAACACAGATACACACAACAAGTAATCCACACACAGACATTCATTAAAAAACAATACGAGATAATCCCAAAAGGGAAAAAAACAGAACAAAAAAACCCCCCACAAACACTCAAATGGCAATAACATTAAAGAAAACTCAAGCAATAAAACTCCTTTCACTAAATGTTAAAGGCCTAAACCAACCTATCAAAAGGAAGAAAGTAGCAGAATTTATTATAGAACAGGGAATAGGAATCTTTTTTTATACAAGAAACACACCTGATTCAAAAAGATCTGGGAAGATTTACATTTAGAGGGATGAAAGAAACATTATTATTATTATTATTTTATTAACAAACATTTATATAGCGCCAGCAGTGTACCTGGCACTTTACAAAGTCATAAAATAGCCATGGTCCCTACCCCTAGGGCTTACAATCTGAGAGACAGGAGCTGGGGGAGAGACATAGGAAGGGGAACAGAGGGAGAGACAAGGGGTCTAACATTCATGAAGATGCGAGGTCTCA
>QEPC01000081.1:4595793-4606883 GCA_003113815.1 Sphenodon punctatus
AAGAAAACCCACCCAAATAGAAAAAACATTACTAAGTCACTCCACAAACAAAGGGTTAATAGCAAGAATATACAGAGCACTGATCGAGGCCGAATCCAACAACCCAAATTTATACATTAAAAAATGGGAACAAGAACTGGGAAAAACTTTTGATGATAAACAAATAGAAACAATAGGAAAACAAATGCACAATTGTGCAAGCTCATTAGAAATCAAAGAAACACAAATCAAAGTAATCTTAAGATATTATCTAACTCCAACACATTTCAAAAAAATAGATGGTACAGGCCTCGATCGGTGCTGGAGAAACTGCGGAGAACAAGGTACATACCTGCATTGTTGGTGGCACTGTCCCAAAGTTCAACAATTATGGAATATAATCTGGTCAAAGATGAAGAAGGCCACAGGTCTCATCATACCATTTCGCCCAGAAACAGCACTACTAAAATATACCCAGACATTCCACTCATGAATCACCATCCAGAAACTTGTACATTAATGACATTAGCTGGACTCAACATCATAGCCAGAAATTGGAAAACAGCAAAAAACTTGACAGAAAACGAATGGACAAAACGACTATGGTACATGTATACAATGGAAAAAATAGCATCAACCCAAGAAAATAAAGCAAAGAACTGTACTACCAGATGGTTTACATGCATGGAAAGCATACAAGGACACACAGTAGAAGAAGAAACGAAGTCATACTTGGTGGATTACAGTATATAAGAGAACATCATAGACACCTTGACAACAATTGTTAATATCTGTTAATATTTGTAAAACTATGTAATAGATTTGAATACGTTTATTATTCAATAAAATTTTTTTAAAAAAAGGTTCTACTAGGGCCAAGAAATGAGAATTTTATCTGTTAACTGTCTAAAACCTTAAGAAATGCATCCGAGAACGTTGGCAGGAGCCAAGGTTTTCCAAAGTGACTACTGATTCCAGGGACTTGAATTGAGAGCTCCATAGAGTATATGGAGCAATCACGTAAAATCACATGGGCTGGCTGGGGGTGAAGGTGGGTTTTAATGAGTTTAATGGAGTTTTACTGTATTTTCTGTATGTTTTTTTTATTATAAGCTGCCCTGAGCCTCAGGGGAAGGACGGGATAGAAATTCAAATAAATAAAATATTCACACACACCCCTTTCCCAGGTAATCTTGCCACTTGTTCCATAATCTGCGTTTGCCTTGTTCTGTAGCAATGTGTTCACACAACTGCAGATTCCCATGCATTTCAGTGGCCCACCCCTTGGGTCAAGTGGCAAAGAACAAGAGTTCATCAAAGAGCACAGGAAGGTGTTAAGGATTTCACACAACGCTCTTTCAGAGGAGGTTAATGGCACAAACCCACATTCTGAGTGTAATCGTTACCACTTCCTGTGCTTGACAATCCCTGCAAGGATCTAATTCTTATTATCTAGTAATGGTGTTGTGTGATCTGATTAACACAAGGCATGCTTCCATCCCCAGTATATCATTTCCTGTTTGTCACTTCCTGCATTCAGAGGATCATATAGGTGTGTCCATGGAGACCTGGAGCAGGGACTCCCTCCACCACTGCATGCTTCTTCCAGACCATTGTCTACAGGGATAACACAAAGGGTGAACTCTCACATAACTCTGCTAAACTCCAATGTCTTCAGGGCCCCGGAAGCTGTATAAACAACCCCAGATGATCCCCAGATCACTGTTGCATGTGAGTGAGACTCTCTGATTTTCCAGCCCTGCTTTAAAATTTGATCTGACAATTAGATCTGATCTATTCATCAGATCCAAGTTTAAAGTGGGGCTGGAACTCAGAGTGCCTCACTCACACGCAACAGCGATCCAGGGATCATCCGGGGCTGATTATACAGCTTCCTGTGGACATCAGAGTTAACAGAGTCACGTGTGAGTTCACCCAAAGGCGTTCCTCCATGTCCTTTGCATTGTGGGAAATACAAATGCAGGGGAGTCAGCAGCTGTATGAATCCCTTTCTATGGGATGAGGTAAAAACAGACTGAGGAATAAGTGGTGAGTTTGCAAGGGTGGGGAGGGTGTTGTGTGAATGAGCCCTTTTATAAGATCTGCAGGGAGGGGGAAACCCATACATTAGTAGGTCACTTAGGGTGCAATCAATCAAGCCCCCCCCCAGAGGGGGGGAAATGCCACAGAGTGGAGCCTGTGATGACTCCAACTGTGGGGTGGTGGTGGGAATTCGTGTTGCAAGCAAACCCTTTTCCAATAACGTCCCTTCACATGTACACATATTGGAAACCAGCATGGGCAACGATCTATGTTGACTTAAGCCACTATGGGAGTTTGTGCAAATGCACCGTCTAACTTGCCTTTTGATCACAACAAAAGTTTTGATTGAGCAAAGCACCCTCTCTCTCTCTCGCTCTCTCTCTAAATTTATATTAATATATAAATATTAAATTTATATATATTTAAATTTAATTATTTGAAAGTATATACTGCCCTTCCAAAGGCTTAGGGCAGCTCAACTTAAAGGCTGTTATGCCACTCAGCATATAAAACCATCCCTCTATTGATCTGGATCTAGCTCTTTTTTCTTTTCTTTTTTTGTTTATATATACAGTATCCACATACATTTCCAGTTCCACTACATTCCACCAGCTAGTGTGTCCCCTTTGCCGTCCATTTCCTGGCCTATAGCTGAGTGGCTATGTTACAGAGGTTACTTATACCTGGATCTAGCTCTGAGATGTACTTGTGGCTCCTAAATGCAACCCTCCCCATGTTGTTTTCTTTTCAGGAGATTAACGGTTACCAAAGCAGAACATGGCAGATCGTTATGTGCCACGTCTTCTCTCTGCTGACGGCAGGAATCCTCTTGATTGTGTTTCACTGGAAACCATCTTTTGCAGTCCGGGCAAAATGCAGGCCTTGCCCTCTTAGCCAAGCCGACTGGGTGATCATCACAGTAAGTGAAACTAGCGAGGGACATAGGGGAGAGCAACAGTGGTTCATTTTTTCTGTCCTTTTGTTTTGACTGACTCGATTCTAACTCTTGAGGTGGGGACTATCTTTTTGTCTGTGTCTCCAGCACAGAGACCAGCCTTCTTCTGTGCCTTTAAGCATTGGTTTGTCTGTTCCAGGACCGATTTGGGCAGTGCTTCACTGCGTGGGTACAAACAGAAGAGATTGGCGAGGGCAGGTGAGCATAGATTTGGCTTCTTTTCCTTCGAGTCACTGGTCTTGAAGAATAAATGCTACTGCCTCTTGCACTCAGACTTGTAGGGTAGAATCCTAGACGGGACCCGGCAATCACTGCATTTTCCCTATTGCTGCCAATGGGGGGAAATGCAGTGAACCCTGATCATAGAGTTGAAAGAGGACTCCAGGGTCATCTAGTCCAACCCCTTTCTTGGATGCAGGATGACTACAGCTGCAAAGTCTAGATTTTTTTTTAATTAAAAGCAAGAATAGCAATTGAGCTCTTCATTGGAAACGCAGTTGGAATTAGGAGCTTGTGATGGGCAACCTGCCCCAATTTGCAAGTCTTTGCAGGGGCAAGGCAAAAAGCACATGGTTCACAGGTCTTCACCACCAGCTGTATCCCCGCTGCTCCTCTTCTCAGGCCATGGTCTGCCTGGCAGGCTCTGGCCTGGAGTTCTAGTCTTGGAAGGGCCCCCGCAAGGAGGCTAATCCTGGTAGCCTCAGGCCCAGAGTTCCTTCCTGAGGCACAGGGATGAACTATTTCTGCACAGCCCTGCCCCGCCCCTCCCCTAGTCTCTCACCTGGTAGGACAGGAGAGTAGGGCCCTGCAGAAAGGGGCTAAAGGAGTAGGGCTATGGAGGGCGGAGTCATGGGGGCCCTGCATTTTATTTTTTCCCTGGACCCTGTAGATTCTAAGGCTGGCCCTGGGACTTGGGCTGACCATCTCCAATCAGTACTGGATCCAGTGAAGTTAGGGCCCTGTGCAAATGGTGGTGTAGGCCCCTTCCTAGCATAGGAATGTTGGATGGAGATGTGATAATTCACCCATTTGTAAAACGGAAAAATGTTGTAATTTTCAGTAAACCGTACCATCGACATTTGGGCCAGGGATCCCTGACTAGCAGGCTCGTATGTTACACCTATGTTATGTCTAGTTTATTCACAGGCCCAATAGTGTTGGGGGTGGGGAGTGTCTTGAATTACCACAGGCTGGTGCTCCCAGCTTTTGAGACTGTCTGAGCCAGTATCTTACCCAAGTGCTTCTCGTCCTCGTGTTGTCATTTCAAGTTTGTTCCTGGGCCCACCTAACACTTGTGACCCTATGTGGTAGCACAGTCTGCACTATTCTGGATCAGGCCCTTCCTCCTATGATTGAATTCGCTCTTGAGTAGCCTTGCTCCCTGAAGTTCCTCTGGCCTTGTTTCCACAGTAGGCCCTAGTAAATGCAGGGCTAGGTTCCCCTGGGCCGCCTTCCCTCTGAGACCACCAGCTCCTGGTGTTCCCCATCTGAACATTAGCTTTCATTTTAAATAGCCAGGTGGCTACAAACTGTTCCCAGCTAGGCCTAGTTGACTATGCACCAGGTATCTGGGTTGCGCCTAGGGATGCCACCTATGCAAATTTTTAAGGAACACTTATGAACAATATATGTTGCAGGGCCTGCATTGGGGCCTTAATGCAGACCCTGCAACATGTATTGTTCATAAGTGTTTCTTAAAAATTAGCATAGGTGGCATCCCTAGCTGCGCCCTGCAAATACTTATGGCATCAGTCCACCACCTGCAATCTCCAATCCCACAGGCAGTCACTTGGGCATGCTGGCAACGTTCCCCAGTGATGCACATGGGTTGTGGGGTTCTTCAGGAGCCACAGAGCTGCCTGGTTGCTCAGCCAGGTGGCTCAATATCCTTGATTTTTATTCCCTTTGGCTCAATAGCTGTGGGTGCTTTGTGCAGCAGAGCAGAAACCTGTAGCATCCCTATCTCTCTTCACAATGCTTAGGAGGAAGAAGATACTGAAGGGAATGACCAGCTATTGTTTACTCAGTTCAGGCAATTGCAAAACAGAGGACCTATGGCCAGCAAGTACTGTCACTGTGACTTTAACAGCTAGTCACCCTCAGTTTTGCTCGACAGTGATGATATGGTTCTTGTGTCAAATGCTAGACGGGTTGAAGAGACTATTGGAAGCCCTGGTTTGGTTTTTTTGGCAAGAACAATCATCTAAAAATCAATTATCAGAAAACTAAAGTTCTTGTTGTGGCTAAGAGCCCTTGTAAATTTAATTGGGTCCTTGATAATCCCAGACCTGACCAAGTACAGTTTTGTTGTTGTTTGGGATTGACTTTTTCTGCTACTGGATCCTGGGTAAAGCATGCAGAATTTATTAAATTAAAAAAGGACCAATCTATTGGGGGGCTTGTTCAATTCTGGAGGACGGATGTGGGGAAGCTTAGAACTCCTGCTTTGAGGCTTCTAGATTTGAAGGCTAGTCCACAAGCCTTATATGGTGCTGAAATTTGGGGACCTTTTCTTAGGGACAAACTGACGTTTTTTCAAGATCCTTCCTTACATGCAATATTATCCGTACCAAAGAATACTCCAGCTAGTCTTGTGAGACTTGAAACTGGTGTTTTGCCATTTGCAGTAAAACTCGATTTGGCCTATGTTTCTTATTGGTTGAGGGTGAGAAGCATGTCTGAAGACAGGCTTCCTCAGCTCTGCCTTACTGAATTTACTGACTCTTCCACTCTTATGTCTCAGTGGTATAAGAAACTTATTCGACTTTTGAGAATGACGGGGCAATCTATGGAGGCTTGAGTGCACATGTCCAATTCTAAGATAAAATTAATGATCTATAGACAATTGACAGATCTGGCTATTTCAGCGGATATGAGGAAAATTGCCAATTTAAAATCTGCTCCTCTATATCATCTTTTTTTAAAAACTCCTGGGTTGGAACCTTATTTGTCAGTTTTGGACAATTCTGTCCTTAGAAAAGCTTTAACCCTTCTCAAATTTGATCTTATCCCCTCCAGGGTGTTGTCTGGGAGACGGAAAGGGCTTCCATATACCCTTAGATTGTGCCACTGTAATCTTGTTCAAATCGAAGATCTGCTTCATTTATTATTTTACTGTCCATATACCGAAGTGTATCGCCAGAATTTTTTTATTCCAGTGATAAAGAATAAGACTCACTGGTCATCTCAACAATTATTAATTTTTCTGGCTACTACCAAAGATCTTGATTTCATTAGAAATTTTGTTAATATGGTTCTTAAAAGGAACAAAGATGCTCTGGAAATGTAGGGATGGACTCTGTAGATAGTGATTCCCCACTGTTTCATCTTGTTTTATCTTTGTTTTAATTTTCTGTTTTATTCTTTTTTGTGCCGTATTTCGTTATGTTGTTACTTTGTTGTTACTTTTTACATTTATTAATTTTTTATTTTTTAATGAGAAAATTTGTCTTGATATGCTTAATATAAATCTATTATGAATTGATTTTATTTTATTGCTATAATGGCTCCTGTGGTTCGCCTTTGTAAATTCCTATGCATGGATGTTATAAGCTCTTATTTTGTTTGTTTTCTACGTTTTGACCTTTGGTTATGACTTCATAAATTAATTATTATTTTTATTATTTTTATTATTTATTAAAATAACAGTTAGCCACCCTACTGGCTATCTGCACTAAGATGCCGCCTGCTGTTTGTGGATCCTGACATTGTGCCTTAAGTGAGTGTGTAATCGGGTCTTTGCTGGGGCAGGGCCCCTCAGTGTGTAATTCGCTCCCTTCAGATGTTCATCTCAGTTCTTCCTTCCTTACCTTGAAAAAGCACCAGAAAAGTTTTTTTGTTCTCCAAGTGCTTTTAGAGGATCCACTGGTGTTTCCCTTTCCTTCTTTCCTCCCCCTTTACCTTCCCCTTTTAAAACTGTTTTAAATAGTTTTTATATGGGTTTTAAATTGTTATAGTGTGTATTTAATGTTGTGAAGTTCTCTAACTGCCATCCAGCAGAGGGGTGGTATACAAATAAAATTTATCGCCATTTTTATTAACTGTGCAGTTTCATTGTGCAGACAGATGGGTTCCTTGATTTAGACCGCTGGTTCCCCAAAATCTTTCCCCATGGCACCTGATTAAATTTTCTGAATTCATTTAATTTTTTATACATAAGTTTCATGAAGTAACTCTGCTAAATTAGCTTATTTAGAGTAACAATTAAGGCGTTGGACTTGGACCTGGGAAACCAAGGTTCAGATCCCATCTGAACTCCCTGGGTGGCCCTGGGCATGTCACAATTTCTCAGTTTCAGTTTCTCTTCTGTCAGTGGGAATAATGATGTACCTCATAAGATTTATTGTGAGTGTAGATGGGATCAGGATTGCAGAGCATTTTGAATACTGTAAAAATGACTATGATAATTTAAAATATATTTTTTATATATTTTCCCTCAAAAGTAAACAGCCTGCAATTATTACAAGGCTTTTTTTTCTTTTGATCCCCCCCGCCCCCCATTTCTTCCATCCATCCAAAATTGAGATTTCTGGCTTATGGGACAGAAGACCCCTGTATTGCCCAGTGCCCACCATGAACCCCTGAGTTCCCAGATCCACTTTTGGCAAACTGCATTTTAGACATATAACCCGCCAACTTCCGCCTAATCTTCCAAGAATGGTGCTGAGATCTTGGTTTGTTGATCCATGTAGAAGATAGAGATTCTTCTTACTGGAATAGATAAGTAGTACCTTTTAGCTTTATACCAGTGTTGTTTGGCCCCTTTCCCATTCCTGGATCCAGCCGCTACCCTCAAGCACTGAAAGAGTGAGTTCAGAGGAAGGGAGCGGAGATGAGGGCAGGCACTCAAAAGTGGGGATGGATCCATGATATGGACCCTCCCCTTCCTTGCCCCACCCTGAGCACACCCCTTAACCACCACCGCCTTCAACTTCCATTCATCCTGCAGAGTTGGACTTATTTTCAAAGTGGCTCATAGGAGGGAAAAGGTTCCCCTCTCTTGGCTTCCAAATAATCAAATGTGCATTCAGCAACAATCAGTTGCAGAATGATGCATCGTCTTTCCATTGGGAGTTGAGCTGGCTTCAGGAATGTCATCCTACTCATCTGACCAGCCAGATACTGTGCACAACTTTCTTCCTTTCTGACACCTAAAAATAAGGACAGAGGGTTTGGACAGGTGCTTGGGGGTGGGTGTAACAGTTCTATACATCAGTGCTTGATTCCAGCTGTCCTAGTTTTGACTTCAGAGTATCAAGTGCTTGAATTGTGTGTAACCCAATGTCCCAGCTAAGTTATTGGCAGCAAGGACTGAACAAGGGGAACTCTCTCTCCATCTGCATGAGCCTCTACCTTTTGAGCTAAAAGATCTGGCCTTGTTAGCTCTCAGGTAGCAGGGCTCATGAACCTCTGGCATGGCCTAGTATCACCACTAGAGGAGGCCAGAGCCCCCTTTTCTCTGGGCACTATATGCAGGTTCCCAATACAAGACAGGCACACAATTCCAGGTGGAGTTGCAAGTATCTTACTCTGACTGCGGGTGTGGTTGCTGTGGCATAGGTTAGGAGGGTGCCCTGCCTATAGCAGCTAGCATTGCCACCTCTCAGGGTTGCAGCCAGAGAATTCAGGGCTTTGCTCCTCTAGATTGTCATAAGGGCAGGGTTACATTACAAAGGGTATTTTCAGACGTTACGAGATCACGGTGAACCACGGTGAATACCCACCTGTGGTCACCGTGTCTCGAACATCTGTTTGGAGGCCGCCAGATGTTCGCCACGGTCAATACCCACAAGGGGTCAATTTGAACCATGCTTCCCGGGCTAGCCGGGGGAATGTCCTGGGAAGCGTGGGCAAACGGACCCCCGGCAGGGACCAACAAAAAGTAACGTCTGGCCGCGCGCCACGGCCCGACGCGGCGGCCGCATTGGCCCCACCGCCCGCCCGTCTCCCTGGAGGGCGGGCGGTGGGGTGCGTGGAGGGGGCGGGGCCGTGCGGCCGCACGTTGCGCTGCGCAGCCCCGCCCCCTCCCACATTCCCCGCTGGGATCCCTCCGGCACGTCTGTTGTGGCGTTATGGGGTGACCCCGGCGGGGAATGAATAGGGTGATTTCGGTACGGGGCCAACGGGCCCCGTAACGTCTGAAATCACCCAAAGAGGAATGTCAGACCTTTGTCCTGTCCCCTTTCTGATGTGGCCCCGCCCTGTAGAGCATTGTGACATGAAGAGGTGGGGTTACTTCAGACAGGGTGTGATAGCCCCACCCCTGCCAACATGGTCCTACCCCTCCAACTAGAACCCTGGAGGGTATTACTCAGGAGGCACCCAAAACATCTGGATTGCAGGTATCTTCCCTCTTCCTGCAGGTGCAGCTGCTGTGGGGTGGGCTAGAAGGGTGCGTTTGCCTGCAGCAATCCCAGCCCTAGGCATGGGTATAATGCAGCTCTGAATGCTGATAAGCTGTTCACTGTTGTGTTTTTCTCTCTCTCTCTTACCCCCACCTCCTTCCTGAGAAGTCTTGAGCATTACCCTGCAGCCAGATCCGACGATGGGAGAAGTAGTGTTGCCATCGCAGTGTCCATGGAGGATGAGAGCAGAGACACCATCCAGCTTCACAGGAAGGAGGAGGTAACTGCAGCCCTTTCTTTAGGGTCCTGCCCGTCCCTTGAAATTTTTGGAGCAATGATTCCCATACATTGTTGACCCATGAACTGGTGTCAGCCCTCTGAACTCCCCAGGCATCCACCAGAGGTGGCCTGAGAATTATTACAGATGCAACATTTCCAGAATTTTTTAAGGAATGGAAGAATAAATCCCCCCCCCCCCCGAGTTCTTTTTCAAAAGAAAAAAAAATCGGCGGGTGGGGGATTAAATTATTTGCAGTATTTATCTGACTATCCAAACAAACTTGGTTACATATAGAGTTGAAACAGGGTACTTTCAGACGTTACGGGCGGCCGGTTCACCACAGCTAGATGTGTATAAGAGACAGCTTAAAGGCTGTTATGCCACTCAGCATATAAAACCATCCCTCTATTGATCTGGATCTAGCTCTTTTTTCTTTTCTTTTTTTGTTTATATATACAGTATCCACATACATTTCCAGTTCCACTACATTCCACCAGCTAGTGTGTCCCCTTTGCCGTCCATTTCCTGGCCTATAGCTGAGTGGCTATGTTACAGAGGTTACTTATACCTGGATCTAGCTCTGAGATGTACTTGTGGCTCCTAAATGCAACCCTCCCCATGTTGTTTTCTTTTCAGGAGATTAACGGTTACCAAAGCAGAACATGGCAGATCGTTATGTGCCACGTCTTCTCTCTGCTGACGGCAGGAATCCTCTTGATTGTGTTTCACTGGAAACCATCTTTTGCAGTCCGGGCAAAATGCAGGCCTTGCCCTCTTAGCCAAGCCGACTGGGTGATCATCACAGTAAGTGAAACTAGCGAGGGACATAGGGGAGAGCAACAGTGGTTCATTTTTTCTGTCCTTTTGTTTTGACTGACTCGATTCTAACTCTTGAGGTGGGGACTATCTTTTTGTCTGTGTCTCCAGCACAGAGACCAGCCTTCTTCTGTGCCTTTAAGCATTGGTTTGTCTGTTCCAGGACCGATTTGGGCAGTGCTTCACTGCGTGGGTACAAACAGAAGAGATTGGCGAGGGCAGGTGAGCATAGATTTGGCTTCTTTTCCTTCGAGTCACTGGTCTTGAAGAATAAATGCTACTGCCTCTTGCACTCAGACTTGTAGGGTAGAATCCTAGACGGGACCCGGCAATCACTGCATTTTCCCTATTGCTGCCAATGGGGGGAAATGCAGTGAACCCTGATCATAGAGTTGAAAGAGGACTCCAGGGTCATCTAGTCCAACCCCTTTCTTGGATGCAGGATGACTACAGCTGCAAAGTCTAGATTTTTTTTTAATTAAAAGCAAGAATAGCAATTGAGCTCTTCATTGGAAACGCAGTTGGAATTAGGAGCTTGTGATGGGCAACCTGCCCCAATTTGCAAGTCTTTGCAGGGGCAAGGCAAAAAGCACATGGTTCACAGGTCTTCACCACCAGCTGTATCCCCGCTGCTCCTCTTCTCAGGCCATGGTCTGCCTGGCAGGCTCTGGCC
>QEPC01000081.1:4617322-4646469 GCA_003113815.1 Sphenodon punctatus
GTGTAATATGCTCCCGACGGCCCGTCCCCGTAAGGAGACGAGCCGCCGCATTCTGCACTAGCTGCAGCCTCCGGACCAGGAACAAGGGAAGCCCCACGTAGAGTGCATTACAGTAGTCTAGCCTCGAGGTGACGAAGGCATGGATGAGGGAGGCCAGGTCCGGGCCAGAGACGAACGGACGCAGCCTACGTACCAGATACAGCTGGCGGAAGACAGCTGTGTAGAAAGGGACTGTGTGAACACCTTAACTCTGTCCCTTATAGAGCACTGTAATGTCATAGTATTCTTTGCAGTGGTGCATCCAGATACATAAGGTTCTGGCCCAAATTTCTGACTTGGGCAGGGCTCTATGGTATATGCTCATTGCAGCCTAACTGTGCCCACAGAAGGTTGGTGACTTCAATCTGCAAAGATGTTGCAGTCCTCTTGATGTACATGTATTGACTGTGAGAAATTTGCAGTTGACATATGCTCATTATGACCCATCTTCCAACCCACCACCTTTCCCTGGAGATGGCTGTTTCACTGGCAAGGACCATAGTCTATTTTGCTGTTGCCCATGGGCCATGGCTGCTTCACTGCTGGTCTGGGGAACTACTTGCCACTAGAGATCCATAGAGCACTGTTTGGGAGCCGCTACCTGGGAGTCAAAGCCCATCCTGAACCATGCAGTCATTGGGCTGGTATGGTTAAGACACACCCATTTCTATGACTTATGGTTCACAAGGGAGTGATGTGGCCACATCCAACCACCTTTAACTTCCCGAACACACTGGGTTAGATACCCATTCAAAGTTGGAGGGACTGGAGACAGACATCCAGTGTGAGACTGAGCAGGACTTGAACCTGCAGCCTTCTGGGAGGTAGTTGAGTTCCTTAACCACTCAGCCATCACATCACAGAGCATCCTCCTAAATTCGCTGAGCTGCCTTCAATTTGTGGGGGCCATTTTTGACACGTGCTCCTTCTTTCTTCTTAGAAAAACGTCCTGCGCTACTATCTCTTTGAAGGCGTACGCTACATCTGGATCGAAAGGCAAGAGGCATTCTGCAAGGTCAGGTATGGTACTTCTCCTCCTCCCTGGACCTGACATCTGACCTCCCAACATTAGTGCTTGCTGTCTGCACTTCTGTGCGGATGTCATTCTCTGCTCTCCTCCTTGTATACGTGGGTCGGTATGAAATAATGCTCCTTAATGTTTTTCTCAATTAAATATATTTTTTTAAATATTAAACTTACATGAAAAACTTGTATAGCTTTGCTGAACACACAGCTATGTTTCAACATAGCCCCTGTATCTATCAACAATCTTTATCAGCTGCTGAACAAGGGCACGGTAAAAGTTCTTGTCTGTTTTGCACAGCTTCCATTGCTTCACTGTTGCAAGGAGATATACTTTGGCACCTTCCAAAGTAATTGGAGGGTGCCAGATCCAGGCTGTGGTAACAGGAGTCCAGCCAAAGGATGGGATTGCCTCTCTGGTATGCAAGCTAGTGTAGGTGAATGTCATCCTGAAGCAGCACTTTTGACATGTCCCTGCGAACATGAGCTCTTTGCATACAACTTTTCCATTTGTTTAGTGTGTTGACCTAGGTCTGGGAGTTCATTGTGGCTCCCTTTGACAAGAAGTCAACAAGAACAGCACCTTCCATGTTCCAAGACACAGTGACCATGACTTTGCCAGTGGAGGGTTCCATCTTGAATGTCTTTGTCCTTGTTCAGATTGCTTTCACAGAGTGTGAAGGGAAAGAATCGGGGGTGGAGAGGTGAGGGGGAAGGGACTGGGTGTGTGTGTGTTCACAGTTGGATTCTCTATGGAATGAAGCTTTGGCCACACAGACCTAGCAGTTTCTATTCTGGGACTGCCAGCGGTTTGCTAACCTGGATCCAGCTTCTCTTTCTCCCACAGCAGGTTGCATTGCATTAAGGGATATCATTCAGGAAACAGTTGGTAGGAAAGGGCAACAGGGTAGCTGCAAATGCAACAGCAATGATGTCTGTTCATGCAGCTACATGCCCAGGATGATGTCATTGAATTCAACACGCATTGTATCAGCACGTGTTTATTGTTGCATATGGTAACACCCTGCGTTAGTAACTCTATTTGACTCCAGCTGGCTTTTCTCTCTGTGTATGTTGTTTTCCAGTGTCTTAGATGAAGACTTGACCTGCGCAGACATCCATCTTTCCCAGTCTGGGCTCAGCTTGCAGGATCACAGCATCAGGTACAGACCGTGATAGGTGGTGGTAATTACTGGAAGTGCTATGGGGATGGATGAAACTGGTTTGGCCAAGAACCTCCCAAGTGTGCAAAGAAAGAAGCTTTCTAACTCGCCTGGTTGGGGAGCTGCTTATGGAAAGCTAGTTTTGCTTCAGTGGAGGATTTTAATCCCTTCCATGGTAACGGGTCAGTGCTTTGTGTAGACTGCATTGTTTGTTCTTCTTAAAGCCAAGTGCAAACATCATTTTTGCAGCCTGGTTGAGCTGCTTTAAAAGCAGGGACTGGTGTGTCTTAGTAGACGTCAGTACATAAAGGGTGAAACATGAATACGGGGTTCCATGTTGGGGGAACAGAGGGGAATTCCATGGACCAGAGGTTCCTGAACTGTGAGTCGTCATGATTCATGCCATCTGCAGAAGGGGTCACTATCTTGACTGATTTGACAGATCTGTGTTGCCACCTAGGATCACAGGATTGTTCTTGTCTCAAAATGGGTTTGTCTAGGTAAGACGTTTGGGAACCACTGCTGTGAGTATATGTTTGGGATCATATTCTTATATTGTCCCAAAATTTCACTTCAGTCAGAATAATCTGCCCAGCTCACAATGTCTGTAGTGGAGCAAAGAACTGAACCCTGCACTCCTGAGTTCCAGCTGTTCACCCTGCCAACTGGTCCATCCTTCCTTTATGTAACAGACACACCTGTGCTCTTCATGCCTCTTGGCAGATGCTTAAGGCAGAAGCCATCTCGTAGACTCCTACAGCTGTAAAGGACCAGGAGAGCCGCTGAGTCCAGCTCCCCACTAGGTGCAGGATCTGCCGTTGCTAGACCATCCCAGACATATGCTCATCCAGCCTCTTCTTTTGCCATTTACATCGATTCTTCAAGGCCTCTTTACCTTCATGCCATGTCATCATCCATCTCTTCATGTCCTCGTTTAACTGTTCTTTCCCATGTCTTTTCTTGGTCTTTTTTGACTTTTCTTTTACCTTTAAAGAGCAGTGGTTTATCTGCTTTACATTTCTCACAGTAAGAGTTTGCGTTATCAGACTGCTGGCTTCCAACAGACTTGGCCATCCTTATCAAAGAGGCTGGGTGTTGCTTTCTTTATGTCTGGCTACTGTTTTGCTAGCACAAACCTTTTGATGGGGATGGGTACTGGCCCAACATCCACGCCAGGAGGACTCGTGGTTAGATTTTGTCCAGTCTCTACCCTTTGACCTGACTGGCTTTATAACCCAAATGCTCCTGTGGGTACTGCTCTCCAGGTCCCTGATATGCACAAGCACCTCCACTCCGTCAACGTACTAGTCTTACAGGGGTTCCTTTCTGTACGCTCTACAACTTATTCTCTAATTAGCAGACCAGGTGTATTTGTCCATACAAGGTAAGTGGGATGGGTCTCAGAGGATAATGACAGGTCCGGATCCAAGCCAGTGCAGGGACAAGCTATGTTGTTTCTAGTTAATCATAATTATGTATTGAGGGACCCTGCAGCAGCTCCCAGCACCATGGGGTCCATTTGTACACTTGAAATGACAACGTGAATGTGAGAAGCGCTGGCTTAAAATATGGGCCCGTGGGACTCCAAACACAGAAGGCCTGATGCAGTTAGGGAGGGGGCCCCCAATATGTAGCACCCATGAGTCAGCTAGAAATAATATCACATGGGCCTGCAGGCCCTGTGATGTGGGGAGCCCCAGCCTGTGAAAGAGATGTTAATTGAAGATCAAAAATGAATTGCGATGACATCTTAATTTTTCTAGTGGGTGAGTGAGTGTGCATTAAACATTCCTATGTGAGGGGGTAGACAGGGCAGTCGTCCCAGGTGCTGCAGGGAAAAGGACCCTGGATGGGGAAGCAGCTCCTGGGATGGGTAGGGCCAGACAGGTGGTGCACTTCTCTCCTACCATCCCTCCCACAAATGCACCCTCTCTCTTCCTGGAAGCCCCAGCTGGAACCATAGGGGCATCACACTGCAGCAGGTCTCTGCATGGGGTTGGGGTGGGAAGGGGCCCTCCCTCAGCTACAGGGGCAGCACCACTCCCCTCTGCCTCCCCACCCCCAGAATCCTGCAATAGAATGGCACCCCTATGGCTCCAGCCAGGGTATCCGGGAGGGAACGTGGCACCAGAATCTGTGCTGATGCTTGTGCAGGGCCATGCTGTGCCCCCTACTCCCCATCCCAGGCTTTGCCCTCCATAGAGCTAGGTTAGGAGGGGACCCACACTGATCTTTTGCATGGGCCTCCCAACGTCACTGGATCAAGGTTACAGTAAAAACCTTGAGGTCACTCAGTTGAGTTATGGTGCTCGCTTACCCCATTGGTGACTTTGCTTGCTCCAGGCCAGCCCTTTCACCCAATATGTTTTTCAAGTAGCGATATGACAAGTGGAAACTTATCCAGAAGCAGAGGTTTCTCCCATGCTTGGGCGGGGAGTGTGTGGTGACCAATTCCTCCTGTAGCCCTGCCCACAATTAGATGTGTTGCTCCTAACTGGCAAGCAGCGTTGAATGACCCTCTTGGGGTCCTTTCCTCCCTCTTTTCCCTGTTTCTATGGTCAGCTGGGTGCAACCTGCCATATAAAAGGGTTCTTAGCAGCGAGGATTGACATTGTAAGTCTTTTTTGAATTAGATCTTCTGACTTGTGCTTGTGCTTTCTTCTTCCTGCAGGAAAAAGGCTTATGGGCCAAACGTGATAGACGTGCCAGTCAAATCCTACCTCCGGCTCTTGGTGGACGAGGTATGAATTTCCAAAGCTGAACTTCACTCTCATCTCCTGCAAAGACAGGGCAGCCATTCATTGGTCACTGGCACTGCTTGTACCATACTAGCATGAACAGGCTCCAGGCCAGTGGAGGTTGGCTGGGACTCATCACAGACCTTTTCCTTTGTATGGGCCACTGTGAAAATAAATTTAAGCTCCATGGCAGACAGGAGTTGGTGTGTTCAAGATGAGGGGAAAGGAAGGGGAGGGTCTAGATCATGGATCTATGCAATGGACCCATCCCCTGCCTTCTTCTGAGCACACATTTTCAGTACTTGAGGGTAGGGACTGGATACATGAGCCAGATCCAGGAATTGATAAGAGGCCAAATAAAAAACAGCCACGGGCCAGATTTGATCCGTGGGCTGGAGGTTCCCCACCACGGCCAGAGCCTCTTGCTAAAGGGGTGGAAATGTCCTTGCCAAAGATGTGCCTTCAAGAACACTGCACTCTGTCCCTGGGATATCCTCTCAGCATGAAGTGCAGCTGGCTAGGGGGCATACCTAAAGGAAGCTGCTTGCTACTAAAGGAAGAGAGAGCTGCTACTTGCCCAGTGTGTTTTGTACACACTCCCTAGCTGTGTAGAGGGAAGTGTCCTCACCACCGCCTGCCTTTTTTCAAATCTCCCCAGGTCTTGAATCCCTTCTACATCTTCCAGGTCTTCAGCATTATTCTGTGGCTCTGCGATGCCTACTATTACTACGCTGGATGCATCTTTGTTATCTCTGCCATATCCATTGGCTGGTCTCTTTATGAGACTAGGAAGGTGAGTATAGGGAGGGCAGAGAGGTCTAGGTCTAGCTAACCCTGTGGTAAAAGAAGACCTGGGGGCTGGTTCTCAAGAACAAGTGTAGTTACTTTAGAATAGCTACCTCCCTCTGCCTTTGTTCCCACAATCAAGGGTTCAGTTGCTCTTCCTTTCCCCAATAACCCTGCATAGGAACTTGCAGAGGGAGGCTGGAATAATAAGCAGCCAACGAGGCAAAGATGACCTTTTCCCTCACAAATTAGAGAGGTCTGAGGAAGGAGAGGGGGCTTAGAAATGCGAAGGGTTGATAGGATAGCAGCAGACTAAGAACCTCCCCCTTTCCTAGGATCTATGATAATTCCTTCTGTTTTGGGCCTGGTGTACTGTCCATCTGTGCTTTTCTGGTACAGACTGGGCTAGGTTCCCTAGGAGGAATGACCCTGCTTCTTAGAGTGTCATGGTGTCACAGCATTCTATAAGGGATGGGGAAAGAAAGTGTCGTCACTCCGCCTCTTTCCAACATGGCTCCAGCGCTTCCAAAGCACTAGGATGTCATGGAACTATCTCTGGCTCCAGAAAATTTTAGCTGCGTTGGGCCAGGCCCAGGCTCCAATAGGGACTCCAAGAGACTATGTGTGTGCTTGTATGAGAAAGCAGCTCTCCTATTGCTTCTTGTCCACTATGCTTTGTCGTTGTTATTACTATTAAGAATATAGTGCCAGCACTATCTATCTGGCACTGAACAATCATTAGAGACAGAATAGCTAAGGAGAGTGGAGACGAGAGTGAGAGAGAAGTATAGGAAGAAACAGGGATCATCCATGAAGCTGAGAAGTTGCGGGTGCACATGCTTAGCTTAGTTACAAGGGAGAAGAGACCCCCAAGTGACAGTTGACGGAGCATCAGTGAGCAGCCTGTGGGGGCAGGATCTAATGAGAGGTTTTCAGGAGGGATTTGGAGGGGAGGGAGGAAGTGGAGTAAATGTGATCAGGGAGAGAGTTCCAGGCAGAATGGGCAAAGATGGTTTAGGGAGCAGGAGATTCGGGGGCAGGTGAAAGTGGTGGCAGAGAAAGAGTAAAGTTCCAGACGAAACTGTCACAGGAAATGAGGGCAGAAAGATGGGGAGGAGCAAGGCCATGAAGGTGAAGACAAGGAGTTTGTGCTGGATGCAAAGGGGAAGAGGGAACAGAGAAGGGGTTGAACTATGACCCAGTCGTTCTAGCCCCCTCCCTGCCCTGATGTTTTGCCATTGCATTTGATTGTCTGCAGCAAAGTGTGACCCTACAGAACATGGTGAAGATGTTGACCAGCATGAGAGTGCGCAGAGCCGATGGGGGTGAGTAGCAGCAGCAGCAGATCATCTCTCTCCGCTTGTGTGAAAATGCAAATGATCTGCCTTGTGCTGTTTTCTGACTGGTGCTTAGAAAGACGTGTATGTGGGGCCAAAAGCCAGGCAGTGTCTATCCAAATGTACCATCATCCTCCCTCTGAGGAACATTGCTCCTCCTCTGCCACCACCCTCACCTGTCCCAGATTCTGCTGCACCCTAACCTATCTTCGCCCCTTCCCTCTCCTTCCCAGAACACACACATGCTCTGCTCCCTCCCTCCTTCCCTTCCAATCCCTCCTAAAAACCTACCTTTTCCATAAGTCTTTTCCTTTCTCCTCACACCCATAGATTCTGCGGTAATGACTTTCTATCCTCAGGATCCCCTCCTCCCCTGTAACTAAGCTAAGCACATGCACCTGCAACTTTCCAACTTAATGAATGTATCCCTGTTGCTCCATGTGTGCCCCTCCCCTTTGTCATCCATACTCCTGGCCATTCTAGATTGTAAGCTCCTTGGGGCATGGACCTATCTCATCACAACCTTTCAGTGCCAAGCACGTTGCTGACACAGGCAGGAGGGCTTAAGGAGTTTCTCAGGATGGGAGAAGGAAGGGGAGGTTGCAGATCTAGGATCTATGCCTTGGATCCATCCCCTATCCTTGAGTTGCATGCCCTCATCTCCACTTCCTTCACCAAGCTCACTCTTTCAGGACTTGGGTACAGGGACTGGATCCATGGGCCTGATCCAGGAACTGGAAAGAGGCCAAATAAAAGCCAGCCATTGGCCAGATTTGGCTCATGACCCAGAGGTACCCACCCTTGTACTTGGCTACACTGACACTCTGTACACTTGCTTTTTGTCCTGCATACCACAGCTTAACAGTTCCAATCCAGCCTTCAGTCCTAAATTAAAAGCATACTGGGTCTGGGGTGGGGAGGAAATCCTACTAAGCTCCACGGAGCCAATGCATGTTTCATTTAGGACTGAAGGCTGGATTAGAACCATTAAGCAGTGGTATGCAGGAGAAAAAGCTGCTGCTTAACAGACTCATAGAACTTAATAAAGAGGGGGGCTGCATGGGGTTGGATATTAATCCTGTTTTTCAGGATTCGGCCTTTCAGCAGATCAGAATAGTCTCTCACTCTTTCCTTTCCCTTCAAGTCCTCTTAGTCTCTTGTAATTGAATGCTGAGAAGGAGTCACCCCATTAATTTCTCTTGGATTGAGTACTGTCTCTAGCTTTTATAAAGATTCTTAGTAGTATTTTTAACATTGGGCGGTATACAGTACCAAAGACAGGTCCACTTAAGTTGAAGTACTGATAAGTTAAACCAGTGGTTTTCAACCGGTGTCTAAGAGGTTCACACAAGAAGATGTCTATGGCCCTTTTCACACAGACACTCTAACACTGATAAAATGGGTGTTACATTTTATTATACATGTTGCAGAGCACCCATAGAGCACACCTGCAGCCCTGCAACATGTGTAATAAAATGTAACACCCATTTTATCAGTGTGAGAGTGTCTGTGTGAAAAGGGCCTCTGAAAACAAAGTTTCAGATCCCAGAAAAGGGATCATCTCCTCCAAAGCACTCCTGGACGGTGCTTGTCGGTTTCAAAGGCCACTTCCCCACCACACCACCTCAGCTGATAAGCTCTGTGCGGGGAGGGGGGGGAAGCATGCTAAGCCTGGCCTTTGCAATTGACAAGCAGCAGCCAGGAGCGCTGGAGAGCCTGGTTTAGCGGTGCTCCCAGCTTGGGCTTTTCACTTTCAAAGATGGTTTCCTCACCACAGTGCCTATCTGCTGAGAGGCGAGGGGGTGGGGGTGCACCTGGCAGGCATTTGAAACTGACACGTTTGTCCATTGCAAAGGCCACTTCCCCAAACTTGTCAGTTGCAAAGGCCGCACACCACCTATCAGCTGAAAGTGACAAGCCCCAGCTTACCTACAATAGATTTCCAAAGGGTCCACACCTTCAGTTGAAATTGTGTAGAGGTCCACAAATGAAAAAGGTTGAAAACCACCGAGTTAAACTATTTTAAATGGCCCACTAAATTTTGACATAAGCAGTTGCCACTCTAGTTGGACACTCTAAACCTTTTCCCCCTCTGCCAGAGAGGTTGTGTGTGCCTTTAAGAAGCTGCACTCTATCTGAATAGTTCTAGTTAGCTAGTTATTCCTTTATTATACAGGCCTATCTGGCCTTGATAATCATTGCAATAGACAGAAAGAAAATTCAAATAATAAATCAGACACCATAAACCATGTATACATAAAATAAAAATATTTAAATCTTAAATGTTATTTATTAAAAACAAGAACAACTTAATAGATCTATCATGTCCCCTACTTGTCGCTGTCAGTTCAAGGGTCTAACAGCAAGCATGCAAAAAATTCCTACTAAATAGCAGGATGTTATCCATAATACAATGATAAATCATACATAAACAGAGATCATGCTGTATTGCACAGAGACTATTGCCTCTCAATTTAGATGCCATAGCAGCAAATTTCGCAGTTGCTTCAGTTACCTCATTGTTCTCATCATTTAACAGGTAAATTAATTTCTGCTGAATTGTCCAATACTCGCCCATTTTAACCTTCCTCATCAGTCTACTTCTAGGTTTTAAATATAAGGAACAAAAAAAAACCAAGTAATGTGGCAGATCTTCAACCTCCCCAGAGTTACAGATGCATAGCCGTTGTTGCCGGGGAATACCTTGATCTCTGCCTATTGTTATGGCAGTTGTCTGCAATCTCAAGGCAATAAAAGCCTTTCTATGATTTGAGCTCAGGATATTCTTTAAATAATTTGGGGCCTCCAACCCTGGCAACCAATTTTTATAATATGGGGAAATATGGGAAATAGCTGCCTTGAGATTTTTGCATCTGATAATCAACATCATTAATTCTTATCTTGGTCGTCTTTACGGCATCGTTAAATGAAATCTCAGAGATAAATTCAAAAGAGAGCCCTAATCAGTTTAGATTGTTAGTCACCCTTTTCCACCAGTCATCCTCCTTATACCAGTTTACGCTCATTTTTTCTAATAAACGTTGTTTCACTAGAGATTCTGGTGGAAAATTCAGAATCTTCAGAAAAAATATTAGCAACAGCCCACTAATCCTGGCCCACAAAGATTTCATCCCCCCTTCTAATCTTACGATTGCAGGCAAGGTTGATTTTTGGAACCCCTAAAAGCCCTCTCAAAATACTATTTTGTATAACTTCCAACTGATTGATACCTACAAAATCATGGCCCCACAACTGCGCTCCATAACATAACTTTGAAAGAATAGTTCTATAGAAGTCAATGTGAGTTAAGCTACTCATGGGTGTAAGTGTTGTGGGATCAGGACCATGTGAGAGAAGACTTTCAATCTCAAAGGCTCTTTTCAGTGCTGGTCTTCAAAGTTTCATGTAAACATTGATAAACTTTGTTAAGCTCCTCTCTTCCTCACCTGGTTTCTAAAACAGAGGTTCTTAAAGTAGGGGTTGGAACATCAAGTGTGGTCAGTATATTGCTAAATGGTGTCCTGGATTTGTATAATTAAGTTTTCCAAACCTGGGGTGGTGAGAATTTTTCTGTCTCCATGGGGGTCACAGCCTGAAAATATTTAGAATCGTCTATTGTAAACAGCATCAAAACCTGGGAACTTAACCAATTGCTCCTGCCCCTTTAAACACAGTGTTCCTTCTGTTAAGACACTCCAAGTTGCGTTCTGTTAAATCAACCCATGTGTATAAACTTAATCTTCCTTTGCTAGGCTAATATCTGCCTGCTGCCTCTCCGCTGAGCTTAAGTAAAGCTGCCTTATTAGTTGAAAATAAATTTTCTGTGTAGATAAAAGGCTGGCTTCTTTCCCTCAGCCCTCCACTACAAGTAGCAATTCCTGAAGCCGTTCGCCTGGGGCTGAGCACCCTTGTGACTACAGGATTAAAAGGAAAAGAGTTAAAAAATAAATAAATGTTTAATTACATGTGATTTACAGAAGTGGTTGCCCCAGCCCCTGCTGACTCGTTCTATTGTGTATGATCTCTGAAAGATGCTCTTTTTGCACAAGGATTTAGAGTTAACAGTCTCCCCGGGGCAGGATATTGCCATGTACTTTGTGAGCACTTATCAGGATGTTAATACAAAATAAATGAGTAGCAGCTGGGATCCTGACTATTAAATGCTTAATGGTAACTAATTTTAAGCCTTTAAAGTACTAATTGCAATACAGTGAGCTCTAATCAGAGCCTTGATCCTAGCTGAAGGGATCCAAGTAATTCTTCAGTAAGGATTTGCTTTTTTTGCCATGGAATTTAATTCAATCATTTACTCAGTGAAGGTTTTTCCCTTGCTTACAGTGCAGCAGGGAGGATTGGAGTTGTGTTTCACTGGAATGCATTCCAAGACATTGACATACTTTTCCCTACCCCAGTCTCACCCCCTACACCTCCAAAGTTATAAAGTTGCAGGCTTGCAGCAGATGTATTGGCTGTCTCTGAACTCTTGTTGTTTAAATCTTTAGGACCAGGAACGATTAACCTTTTCCCACAAACAGGCCACTTTGAAACTGAGTACAAGCTCCCAAAGTCAGATAAGAGTTGGGAGTTGGGGTGAAGGTCCAGATTGTGAATCTACTCCTGTCCTGGAGTCCATGCCCTCATCTCAGCCTCAGGAAACAGAGGGTCCAGATGATGGATGACTCTGGTGTGCATGCTCTCCTCCTATCTGCTCCCTTACCCAGAGCTCAGTCTTTCAGCACTTGAGGGTAGGGACTGAATTCACAGGCCAGATTTGGGAATTAGAAAGGGGATAAATAAAAACCAGCCACAGGCTGAAGATTCCTTATCCCTGCTTTAGACGAGTCTGCGGATCATGGGCTGCATGTGGCCTTCCCTAGGGGTCAGCCTGTAGTAGGGTGGTTATTACTATTATTTATTCAATTTATATGCCGCCCCCTTCCTGCTATAAGCATCTCGGGGTGGCTGACAACATTTTAAAATACATTAAAAGCAACAGTAATAAGGTGCCAATGCAGGCCCTGAAACATGTATTTTTTGTAAGTGTTCCTTAAAAATGTACCTAGGTGGCAATCCTAGCCTGCAGCCCCATCTATCAATGAGTGTGTGATGCTGGGTTTGGAGTTGCAGCCTGAGCAGCTAATGGGGGCACTACAGAGCAGCAAAATGGATGATGTTGCTGTTGAGCCACAGAGCCCAGCCAGGTGCGGTACGAGCCTTGGGATCAGGAAAGCTGTAATCATGTGCTCTTGGCATGATGCGTACTCCCATCAATCCTGGTCCCCCACACCCAGAGCTGTTAAATGTGACTGGTTAAAAGGGAGGTTTCGGGAGCCAAGTCCATGGCCCAACATTGCTTTTGACTGGCCACTGTAGGGCAACGCCAGCAGCTGGTATCAGACTGGGGTTTGAACTTGTGTCTCCACAGCTGACTGTGCTTTGCGACCTCCTTCACTCTCTGTTGACACAAACCAGATGGGGCATTAGATTGGGAACTTGAGACAGAGCCCTGCGGGCTCCAAAATCGAGCCCAAACCAAGTCTGACTGTGCTGGAACCGAACTGAGCTCTTCTGTGCCTGGTCCAATCTGTACAAGGGTGGGGTGGCCTTACCCCACAGAGCTCCATGAAAATATGGCACACTGTACAGGTGGGAGTTGCATCAGAAAAAGGGCTGGGGAATAGCTTTAGCCCTGCCCCTTTTCTGATGTGCCACTCCCACCCGCACAGAGCACAGGGGACATGACAGGAAAGGAGGTGGGGATTAAGGCGTTCACCACCATCTACTTGGTGTGGCTCCACCCCTGTGGAACACCATGACATGACATTCCATGGGTGTGTGGCCTCTTACCCACGGGGAGCCCGATCAGGTCCAAAACTGTGAGGGGCTTGGGTTGTGGGAGTAGTCCCAAACCAAGCCCAATCAGACCCCTTGGGGCTTTAACTCTGGAGACCTGGGGCTTATTCCTGGGGCTGTTAGTTAACTGCTGGGCCAACTATTGCCACTCCTCTGTGCCTCAGTTTCCCCAGAATGATACTGTCCTTTTGAAATACATATAGAGGTTTTACCAGTGGGGAGGGTCTTGGTACTACATACAGGCTCTGATTCGTCTGCGGTTTGCAGAGGAGATGATGGTGAGCTCCATGGACCTGGTGCCGGGGGACTGCATTATCCTGCCCTCGGAAGGGACCGTACCTTGTGATGCTGTGCTACTGACTGGCGAATGCATGGTGAATGAAAGCATGCTGACAGGTGAGCTGGGAAGGGAATTTGGGGTCATGGTTGATGAGATTGCAGGGAAAGGCCATCCAGGATGTCCGTGGATGTAAGGGGTGGGGTGTCAGTATTGGGGCTTGAGTGGGGAGCCAGGAGCAAGGGGCGAGACTGGGGTGGAACCAAGAGATGAGACTGAAGGGAAACAAAGAGGGTGACTGGGGGCAAAAGGCAGGAGGACACAGCAGGGAGCTAGGCTAGGAAACCTGGCTGCAGAGAGGAGTGGAGGACAGGAACTGGGAGTGTTCTGCTGAGCTTCCGGCTGCCACTGGCCAAGCTTATCTTGGCTGGCAGCCAACCAGGAATCTGGGAGGGCAGGGCATGGCAGGGGCTGGAGACAGACAGGAGGAAGGGTGTGGCCTAGGTAGCAAAAAATCATCCACTCAGAGGTGGAGATGAGAGAACTGAAAAACAAAGTAGAGGACCTGGAAAACCAGTCCAGAAGGAATAATCTGAGAATAATGGGAATCCCGGAAGGGACAGAAAAAAACAACATGCGAGCCCTATTACATGAGATGCTTAAAAATCTGTTCCCAGAGAAACCTACATTACACGCAGTAGAAATAGAAAGGGCACATCGCTCACTAAGGCCAAAACCCAAAGACCCGCTACCACCAAGAGCAGTAATTGTTAAGTTCTTGAGATATATGGACAAGGAAGAAATCATTAGGGAGGCTAGAAGCACTAAGGAAATGCGGTTTGAGGGGGCCAAAATATCCATCTTCCCTGATCCTGCAATTGAGACAGTGCAACGAAGGAAGGCGTGGAGAAACCAAATAGAATGCTTAAGCAAAGCAGGAATTAAAGCACAAGCATACTACCCAGCTAAATTAACTTTTATTTACCAAGGAAGGAGGTGGTACTTCACAAATGAAAATGAGCTGGAGGATTTCAAGACCAAACATTAAAAGACAAAGCAGTGGGTTGAAAGGAAAAATAAAAAGAGGTGCCATAATGAACAATTTAAGGTGATATACCAGTTTGGGAGAGGATTAAAAAGTTGTAAGTTATCAACATAATGTTATATCATATGATGTTATAGATATAAGGTTAAGATTGCATTTTTGCAAAGGGCAGGAGGGGGGCAGAGAGCCAAAAGGTGTGGTGCTCCACAAAAGGGACCCTTTAGAGTTGGAAACAGTTGGGGGGGAGGGGGGGAAAGGGATATAAGGAAAGGGGCTGGCGGGGTGGAAGAAGGAAAAGGGTGAAAAAGAAGGAGGAAGTGCGAAAAAGGTTAACAAAAATGCGAGAAGCATATAAGAAAAAGGGTTGCTAATAAACTGAGAAATAAACAAAGAAAGGAATACAAAAAAACCAAGAAAAGAAACTATAGAAACAGGGGGGAATGAAAATCTCAAGCAAAATTTTAATAGCAGGAGAAGTAAAGAGTACAATGAGATAAGAATTAAACAAACCATAAACAAAAAAAGAAAATGGCCAGTTTAAAAGTAATATCGCTAAACGCATGTGAGCTCAATAACCCACAAAAAAGAAAGTGAGTGTGGCAATTTATAAACAGGCACAGACCAGATATAGTCTCACTACAAGAGACCCATTTAGTGAGGAAAGATAATGCGAGGTTTACAAACCAGGAATACAAAATATACCATGCAAACGGAGAAAAAAAGAGAAAATAGTCAATGTTATAACACACGTAAAGGCCAATCAGACGCCAGCGGCAATAGTGGCGCTGGACGCAGAGAAGGTCTTTGATATGGTTGAATATATATACCTATTTGAGACTATGAAAAGGATGGGAATCACTGGAGCATTCCAAAAATGGGTGAAAATAATATATAAGGCCCCACGAGCTAAAATACTGATAGAAGGGAAGCAATCGCCTAACATTAGAATAACAAGAGTAACCAGACAGGGATGTCCGTTATCTCCCCTGCTATTCAACATCGCCATAGAACCTTTAGCAATAGCCATTAGAGCGGAACAATCAATAAAGGGGATTAAGGTGCACAACACAGAATACAAATTAGCGATGTATGCAGACGACCTGATGTTGAGCCTCGCTGACCTGCCCAGATCAGTACCAAGCTTACTGGGGGTAATAGAAAAAATTGGAAAAATTTCAGGGTATAAAGTGAATGTGGACAAATCAGAGATGCTAATGTTTAATGAGGAGAAACTCACTAATAAGGAAAAAACAATGGTAACACCCTTCGCAGTCCAAACAGACAGCATCAAGTATCTGGGCATACAGATCACAAAAAAGCGGAAGGACTTATATAAAAGTAATTTCCTCCCATTATTAGAGAACCTAAGACGTAAAGAGGAAGAATGGAAGAAATTACAAGTCTCATGGATAGGTAGACTAAATTTAGTCAAAATGATGATACTCCCTAAGTTACTTTATCCCTCCTTCGCACTACCAATACAACTCCCGAAGGACTACTTTCGAATGATAAACAAAATAGTATCACGCATCATTTGGCAGAGAAAGAAACCTAGAATAAGAAGGGAGATACTATACACTAGCAAGGATAAAGGGGGCCAATACCTACCAGATAGCAATTGTACCACTGGGCATCAGCCCTCAGAGGGGTAAAAATATGGTATCAGGGTAGAAGCAATCCAGATTGGTTGACAATGGAAAAAGGCGTGCTAAGTGGAGGCCTTTGGGGACATACTAACAGATGGTGAAAAAATAAATAGGAAATGGGTGCTGGGGCACCCGTTTGCAAGTATGGCAATGCAGACTTGGGGAAAATGTGTAATAAATTAGGAATATTAAGGGAAATCTCCCCATATATGCCAATCTTTGGAAATTGGAGTAGAAAGGCAGAAATTCCACAAGAAGTAAAAAAAAAAAAAGGTGGGACTCAAAGGGTCTAAAGCGGGCATCCAACTTATTTGAGGGTGACACCATACTAACAAGCCAAAAGATTCAGCAAAAATTAGAAGTAGCCCCAAACTTTTGAGTATATGCTAAGGTAGTGAGTAGATTTGGTAGCAAAGAAATAAAAGCAAATGTCATTAGAAAAGAAACTGAATTTGAAAGGGTGATGTATGCAGACCAGGGACAAAGGCACGAAATATAAAAAATCTATAGAGTATTACAAACAATAATGCACCTACCTGATGCTGGATACCTCGACGCGTGGGAGACCCACCTGAAAAGGAAATTTGAAAAAAAAGAGATGAACACTATCTGGACAAATATACGCAAACTATCCCGATCAGTATCAGTGATCGAGCCTCAGATACAAACGGTATACAGAATGTACCTGGCCCCCTACAGATTAAATAAAATGAAAAACACATACCCAAGGGACTGCTGGCAGGGATGCGGAGGCATCGGAACATGGTTCCATTGTTGGTCGGCGTGCTCACACGTACAAGACTTTTGAGAAAGAGTCTGGATCCACATAAATAAAGTGGCAAAGTCAGAAATCCCAAAGCAACCAGAAATTGCGCTCCTGGGCATCTTCCCGGACTTACCAATAATCTCAGATAGAATCCAAGCATGTCAACAGTTAAGACTAGCAGCACTCCACACAATAGTATGTAACTGGAAGTCAACCAAAAAACCCTTAGAGGAAAAATGGATACAAAGGCTATGGTACACAATCACTATGGAAAGAGTACAAGTGGAGCTACAACACGAAATGGAGGATTTCTATACTATATGGACTAACATCTGGAACTTCCTTCAGCAGAAAATAGAGACAAACCAGCCTAAACCCATTATGTGCTTAACCGAAATTTAGAAACAAGTTGGGGGGGAGGGAGGAGGGGGAATAAGTTGANGGGGGGGAACGGGGGATACAAATAGGAGGTACACACTCATAATTATAACATCAAGGACCGTTTCTGTAACCCAGGTCCTACTAAGATTATTGATATGGAATGACATGAGTGTGGAAAAGTTTTGGTAAAATACAATTAAAATATTATTAAAAAATAATAATAATAATACAGGGCCTTGGGCAACGGGGTGGTTCTAGCCTATGGAGAGATCATGGTGATTGGGGGATGGGGCCGCCCATGCATAGGGCCTATGAATAAACTAGAAATGATGACACATTTCAGGGCTGCAGTGTATAGAGCTCTGGTCCTCGAAGGGGATGTTATGTTCATTGAACATCAAATTTAATTACAGATGGGTGAGCCAGGGTGTGTCTTCTGTTAGGAAGAGACCCACATCATCTCCTCCTTGGATCTGGCCCTGCCATAGGGCAGCTAGTGTTGTCCTCCAATTAGCTTTAGAAAGACAACCCACCAAGCAGCCCTCCTTGGGCAGAAAGATGGGTCAGCCCAACTGAAGCTCTTGGAAGTGTGTAGGGTTAAATGTAGCCAGACATCCCTCATTTCCTGTGGTTAATCAAGACTCTGCCTGGTATAAATCTTCCTGGTCTCAACTAACCTCCCTCACGAGCCACGTTTCTCTCACAGGAGAAAGTGTCCCAGAGATGAAGACACCTTTACCAGATGGACCGCAAGCCGCCAGCACAATCTATTCCCCTGAGAAGCACAGAAGGCACACTCTCTTCTGTGGGACTCAAGTCATCCAAGCTAAATCCTACGTGGGCAAGGAGGTCCTGGCTGTGGTGACCCGCACAGGTAACCAAGAACAAGCCAAGATCCTTATTTTGTGTCTGCATTATGGTCACAGATGGTGTTTCACATGGGTATGTGGGAGTTCTAGCCCCCACAAACTCTGAGTGCAGTCACAAAACCAACGGGTGTATTTCTTGGTTCCAGTAGAATCATAGAAAGAGGCCTTGTGGGTTATCTATTCCAACCCCCTGGTTAGATGCAGGATGACTACATCTGCAACATCTCAAACAGGTGGCCTCGTCTTGAAACTCTCCAGTGACAGAGCCTACAACCTCCCTCAGCTCCTTGCTCTATTGCTGAACTGCTCTTACTGCTAGGAAGGGTTTTCCTGATATTTAACTAAAATCTCCCTTCCTGTAATTTGAGTCCATTTTTTCTAGTCCTGCCCCCTGTACCAGTAAAGAATGATTCCTTGCCATTTTCTTTGTAGTAGCCCTGTTAGATATTTGAAGACTGCTATCATCTCTGCCCTTAATCTTCACTTTGCTAGGCTAAACATACCTGGTTCCTCCAACTTTTCCTTATAATACTTGCTTTACAGGCCCTTTATCATCTTTGTTGCCCTCTGAACCGCTTCAATTTTTTAATGTCCTTTTTAAAATAAGGTGCCCAACACTGGGCACAGTACTGCAGGAGACATTTGAATCAGTGCTGAATAGACTGGAATTATTATCTCCACTGACTTGGAGATAATGTTTCTGTCAGTGCAGCCTTTTTTCAGCCACCTCACATTGCTCAATATCTCACGTGTAGAATGGAAATAGGTTCCAGCACTAGAATCATGAGAGAGAAAGAGAGAGCACTCTTGGGGTATAGTCTGTTAACTCGGGTACAGTCTTGAATCTTGCTTCACCCACTATGCTTCCTGTACGTATCTCTGTTCTTCAACAATCCACAGTCTGCTCTGTAACGTAAGAACAATATGACCCACTACTTCCCTCTGCTTATACAAATAAGCTAACAGGCTATACAATGGGAGAGGTTGGAACAGAACCTAATGTACTAGCATGGTAAACCTGGAGCTTAGCTACCCAGCCATACTGCTCACCCTTCTACAGCTCTCTAGCAAACCCAAACAGCTGCGTAAGTTACCAAACAAGTATGGAAACATTTTAGCCTCTCTGCACCTAGCATAGGGTACTCCTGCTTCAGTTCTTGCAAGTCTAAAGCTCAGATCATACCCATGGTCATGGCTTTATCCAGGAATGACATCAAACAAATGTCCTTCTCAGCAATTAATGGCTTTGAATGGGCCAGTTCTGCTGAGATGCATTATTGCCGCTCAGATTCAAGGCTACCACTCCAGCCAAAAAGGAGTCATTATAAAGTGGCAGGCTATGTGGTGGCTGCATCCTGTGTCCCTGGTTATTTGTGTGTCCATGAAGTATGCACTACAACAAAGATTGTCAACCTGCTGCTCAGGACCACCAGAGTGCTTGTGGAATGTGTGAAAGTGCTCCCCAAGCCAGCCATCAGTAGTGCTCAGGAGCACTTTCACACAAGTGAGGCAGTGAATTGAATTGAACTGAATTCCAGAGGGGAGACTTAATCTATGCAAATCATACATGCAAATTATGCAGTGCTTCAAAGACGTCACATACATCACTCCAGTGCTTGTGACTGAAAAAAGGACTGCTACAATTTCTGTGATCTGCTTACAGCTGTACTTGCAAATGGCGGACTGCTATTACTTCTTTGAGATGCCTTTGCCCTAATTGTTTTCTAATGGCAATGTTGAAATGTGATGAAATCAGTGATGGTCCTTCATTTCTTCCCACTGATGAGACCTCAACTGGAGGATTGTGTTCAGTTTTTATCTTTCATTAACAACGATGTTAAAAGCCTTGGGATGTAAACCCTCTGAGGAAAGGCTGGAAACTGGAAATGTTCAGCCTAGAGAAAACAAGGAGGAACATGATAGCAGCTTTCAAATATTTAAAAAGTTGCGACAAAAAACATGGAGAAAAGTTGTTCCCCTCAGCCAAAGAGAGAACAAGAGGGGATGGGCTCACATGGAAGCAAGATATATTTCAGTTCAGTATTAGGGAAAGTTTCCTAACTGTGAGAGCAGTTGCCAGTGGAGTCAGTTGCTTAGGAAAGTTGTGGATCTGCTTTCAAAAAACAGCAGGCAAACATCTGCCTGTGATGCTGTAAATGTAGGAGCTTCTGCCTTGGAGCATGGGGCTTGTACTAGATGACTTTTGAGGTCCTCTCCAACCCTACGATTCCTTCCATGAATCTGTCATATTTGATAAGTGACAAAAGTCATAATCAAGTTCCAAAGCCACAACCCAGAAACTACATACTCTGGAGTAATCCTGTCGAAGCTCTATCACAGACCAAGCCTATGTATATTCTCTCCCTCCCCTGCTCTTTATTTCCTCAGGGTTCTGCACTGCAAAGGGAGACCTGGTCAGCTCCATCCTCTATCCCAAGCCTGTGAATTTCAAGTTTTACAAGGATGCTGGGAAGTTTGTCCTCTTTCTTGCAGTGTTGGGTAAGTCTGAAAGTGAAGGCCACCACAAGTAACAGCTGACAAGGTACCAAGTGTCTCCCTTAGGGGTCAGATTGGGGGAAAGGTCCTGCCCACAATGAAGCTTGAACCACCAAGAGTGAAACATCTTTCCTGGAGGTGGTATTAAGAATATTCTTGACAAAATACCTTTTTGTTCTTTGAACAGAATGTTAATGTGTCTCCAGGCTCATTCCTATCCTTGCAGAATGTCTGCTGCACTCCAAGTTAAATCAGTATAGGCAAAAAGCTTGAGACCCACTGTTTTATGATGTTAGACTAGAGGAGTCTTGAGGTCTCTTCTCCAAGCATACAATTCTTTAATTCTGTTGCTCTCTGAATCCCTTTCACAACACTCTTAAGAATATAGTCACGCCATATTGGGTCAGACCAGCCCAACATCCTCTCTTTGACAGTGGCCAGTGCCAATTACTTCAGGTTGGAGAACAGCACAAAACCAGGACATCTATGAAGTGATCCATTCCCTGTCACTTATTCCCAGTTCCACCAGTTGAGGCTGCATCCCATCACCAAATTGTCTAACAGCCCTTGCTGGACCTGTTCTCCATGACCTTATCCAGTCCTTTCTAGAACTGTCTTCTTTCTCTTCTAGCTCTTATCGGTACCACCTACAGCATCCTGATCCTGATTAAGAACAAGGTAAGTCGTTGGCTTTGGGTAACTTGCCTTCTCCTTCGCATTCTCCACCCGTAGCTGGATGTGCCCTTCTTTTGGTCCAGAGCTCTGACCAGGTCAAGATTAGTGTTGAAATGACTTACTATAGTGAATTCTGTGTCCACAGAATTTGCCTGCTTCAAGCTGGGTCTGGCAGAGCAGATATAAACTGTTATCTGTTTCTGCTTTCCTTGCCTACTTTGGATAGTCGTTTGAATGTTATGGTTTTTGTTGGTTTCTTTATGTGGGGTTTTTGCTATTGTTTCAGCCTTTTCAGTTTGGCCACTTGAATATCTGAACTGAAATAAACGGGGGAGAGGGGGGATTGGATTATCCAAAGACTTCCATAGACAAATTTTGTTTTGAATGCGCATATTTATTTACAGGCTTATCCAAAAATGTGAATATCATCCATGAATTAACAAATCTGCTACTCCTTTCACCTCTAGTCAAGATAAGCTTAGCCTGTTAAAGGAGTTGGAATTGCCACTGTTAAAACCTCAAGCCTTCCCTTTTTCATTGTTCTGCCTTGGTATTTTTGTTTGACGATTGCAGCTCAGGCCATTTATTATCAGTCAGGCTGGATTCCTTCTGCTTATTTGATCACCAGCCAGAACAAAACTTGCACAGGAGCTCAGCTGATGAATTGATTGGGTTTGCTGTATGTGGCCTGCAGACAGCAAGCAGTTGCCCTGGGGATCAAGTGTCACATCTCCATTGCCCCTTGGCTCCTCCCTCCTGCTGCACCGTCTCCACTGCCTCTAAACTTCTGCTCTCAGAGCCTCAACACAAGCTCAGAGCCTCCTTGGGCCAATGGCAGGTCCCTGACAGTGGGAGCTTTAGGGACAGCAGAAGCAGCAAGATTCCGGGGTTAGGGGGAGAGGGACATGACTCTTGGCACCTGCAGTGACCACTTGCTGAGGGCCTCAGCAGAGCAGGGGAGGGAGACGGGGCCCCACACCTAGTGGCCGCCCTGGGGCCCAAGAACTAGGAACAGCAGAAGCAGTGGTGCAGCAGCATTCGGGGCGTGGGGGGCACTGACACATTACTCTTGGCCCCCAGAGTGGCTGCTTGCTGCAGGGCCCTAGCAGAGCAGGGGAGGGAGACAGGGCCCCACATTTAGTGGCCACCCCAGGGACCAAGAACTAGCTTCCTAATGCCTGGAGGCCCCTGCCCCAGGCCTCACCTTCTCTAAGGCTGGCCCTCAGAAATCCTGATGGAAGAGGTAGATTTTTGGGGAGGACAGGAGCAGATAATAAGGGAGTTCCAGGCATAGGAGGCAGCAGGGAGGGGGGTCACGTGGGCATGCCGAGGCAGCAGGTCGCGGTCGGCTGAGCTCCCGGCAGGTCTAATGCAGCAGCACACCTAAAACAAGGGGAAAAACTCCCAAAAAACTCCGCAGAACCCCGGCACAACCCGCAAGGTATGTGCGCTGACCAAAAAAAAAAGAGAAAGACCCCGGTTTTGAAAGACCCGGCACCCCACGCCGCAGTGCAAGAAAAACGGCGGCGGGAGAGCTCAAAATGGTGGACACGGCAGGGAAAGACCCGCCGGAAGACCCAGAGACCCAAAGGCAAGTTATGAACTTATTAAAGTCCATAAAAAAAGATCTCACTATTAATAAAGCAGGAATATGTAAGACAAATGCCATGTTGGAAGACCTAAAGGGGCAGATGGAGGGAATGAACAAAAGAGTGGAGCTTAATGGAACAAAGAATAAGTGATCAGGAAGACTGGGGGACTAATGCTGAACAAAAAATAACACAGGCAGAGGCGGCAATGCAGGAATTAAAAAATAAAGTGGAGGACCTGGAAAACAGGTCTAGAAGGAGCAACCTGCGAATAATGGGGGTCCCAGAGGGAAGAGAAAAAAATGGGATTAAAGCGCTTCTCCATGAGATCTTTAAAAATATTTTCCCAGAGCACCCTACGCTGCATTCAGTGGAAATTGAAAGAGCCCATCGCTCACTTAGGCCAAAGCCAAAAGATCAGCTCCCCCCAAGAGCAATAATTGCCAAACTATTAAGGTATACAGATAAAGAGGACATACTGAGAGAGGCACGAAGGGCTAAAGGAATAATATTTGAAGGGGTAAAAATCTCCATATACCCCGATTTGGCAATGGAGACAGTTCAGTGAAGAAAAGAGTGGAGGAACCAAATCAAATCTTTAAACAAGGCAGGCATTAAGGCCCAGGTGTATTACCCAGCAAAACTGACATTCAGTTACCAGGGCAAGAGATTATTCTTTAATAAAGAGGCTGAGCTGGAAGAATTTAAAAACAAAAATCTGCGAGACAAGTCAGTGGGCTGAGCAGAGGCAAAAAGGAACAGTAAGGAGAAGAAAGAAATGAACCGGAACACAAGTTTGGGAGAATAACAAAAAATCACAAGGAACTGTATGCTACAAAGCAAGTTAAAGAAAGGGTTTTTTTATGGTTCTATGTTATAAGCATATGTACAATGCTGATGGTGTGTTGTTGCAAAGGGCTAGTGGGGGGTGTTAGGTGGGGGAAGGAAAGGGGGCGGAGACACCAGCCACAGGGAAGGCTTCTTGAGCCCAGGAAAGGGGTTACCCACGAGGCCGTCTCTCCACCGGCACACTGGGGTGCCAGTAATCCCCTCAGGGTGTAGGGTGGGCTTTCCTCTAGTTCTAGGAGGCAACCCTTCTCATCATAGGGGAGGAGAGAATGTGCCACAGGGAAAAGAGGAGATACAAGAAGAAAGGGGGGGAACCAACTGTTCGCCACAACACACAGCCCTAATACCCAGTGTGAGGAGGGGGGGGAAGGGGAGGACTCGTGAACCCAGGGGGGGGGGGGGGAACAGGGGGTGAGAAGGGGGGAGGGAAGAAGGGACTGGAGGAACTGGGAGGGGGTTGGAAACTCTGCAAAACACACAACGGAAGGGAGGAACAAGGGGGGGGGGAAACACAACAGGGAATATCAGCCCACGGAATATTCAAGGGTTCGAGGGAAGGGGGTGGAGGAGGCGCGGTCACACAGTACTTTCAAAAGGGAACAAGGTTAGCAAGGCAAGGTACAGGGATTCCAGACACAAACACCACACTTCAACAAATACTCTCAGACTTAGCTTTCACCAAGAAGATCAAGGGGCCAGCTTCTCTCAGCGATTACCGGCGGGGCTCTGCTGCACCGCCAGCCTCTTTATGTGTTTCCTGGTTAACCCAGGTGGAAGCCCTTACAATCAACTGGAGGCCCCCCCCCCCCGCCGAGCGCTCTTTGCTGCTAGGTGTGCGCTGCGTCGGGGCGGGGCCAGAGCCGTCAGCTGGGAGGTATCTATGCTGCCGGGGGGGTTGGTTTGTGGTGCAGCTTGCGGCATGCTCCGCTGTTGCGGGGCCGGGGCCAGGCAAGTCCGTGGGAGGGACCTGTGCTTTGCTGGGGGGTGGCCCTTCCCCCCGTTCCTCCCCAACCTCCTTTGTCTCTCCTGAGCCCCCCGCTGCCGGATCCCCCCACGGCGGTGCGCCGTGACAGGGGGTACAGGGCCATTTGACACGACGCTCCACAAAAAAGTCCCCAAAGGGACAGGAGTTAGGGGCAAGGGGGAGGGGGGAAGGAAGGGAAAGGGAGGGAAAATGAGGAGGGATAGAGTAAAGGTAATAAAAATAAGGCAGAAAAGACAAAACAGGTTGGCAACTAAATGAAAAAACAGAAGAGAGACATACTATAGCAAACAGAACAGGCGAAAAGGGAGTAGGAAACAGAAAGGGAAGGATTATGAAAGGCATAAAAACAAGAGGAAAAAATAATAAATGGCGCAACTGAAAATAATCACAGTTAACGCATGTGGGCTTAACAACCCACAAAAAAGAAGGCGGGCATGGCAGTTTTTGAATAAGCAGCAGCCAGACATATTTGCTATCCAAGAAACTAATTTAATATGGAAAGACAATGCTAGATTTACAAATAAAGAATACAAAATAATATACAGTGCAAATGGGGGAAAAAAGAAAGCTGGGGTCCTGATAGGGATAAAAAAATCTATAAAGATGCAAGTTTCTGGAACAGACAAAGATAAACAAGGAAGAATGCTACTTATAAAGAGCAAAATAGGACAGGATACATACTCAGTAGGCACTTTATATGCGCCCAATGTCAACACTGCAGCATTTTTTGCAGAAATTATTCCAAAGCTAAGTGAATAAATTGAGGGAAGGGCAATATTGATGGGAGACTTCAACACCCCCCTATCAGAATTAGATCTTTTCACAAAAAATAAACTATCAAAACAACAAAATAGGATAGTCCAGGTGATTAAAGAACATCACTGGGTGGATATATGGAGGGCTCAGCATCCTGCTACGCAGGAATTTACTTTTTATTCGAACCCACACAAGATATCAACTAAAATTGATCATATCCTAGTAAATCAGGACATGATGCAGCAATGTGAGGAATCCTATATACTAATTACTCCCTTCTCAGATCACAACGCAGTGGCTCTGGAAATTGGGAAACAACACAAAAACAATAACGGGACAACAAAATTGGCAGTTAAAGCAATTTTATTTACAAAATAAGTGGGTTACAGAGCAGATTGAAGAAAGAATGAATGAATATATACAAATAAATGAACAGCCAGAAACCCCGTCAGCCACAGTATGGGAGGCGGCAAAGGCAGTAATGAGAGGCCACTTCATATCGCTGGGAGCGCACCTAAAAAAAGAAAAGAAAGTGCAGATTAGTGAGAAATATCTATTAATTAAACAGCTCTCCAAAAACTCAGTGGTGAATGCAACCAAAATAGCTACGATTAAAAGCCAGATCAACTTACTAGAAAGTGAAATAGTGATCAGAAAACTTCGTTACACAAAAGCTTTTTATTTTGATAAAGCAAAAAAGGCGGATAAAGTGCTGGCATGGATGACAACAACAACAAAAAGACAAAAAGGGACCATACCCTATATCAGAAATAAGCCAGACACACCCATGCTAAAAGAAAAGGACATGGAGAATTGCTTTGTCCAGTTTTATAAAAAAATGTACAAAACAGGTAACCCAGCACAGGATAGCATTAATAACTTTCTGAAGGACCTAGAATTCAAAAAGATAACAAAAGATGAAGCCCAATTCCTAAATAATGAAATTAGCCTAGAGGAAGTACAAAAAACAATAAAAGAATTACCAAATAACAAAGCGGCAGGCCCTGATGGCTATCCAGTGGAGTTCTATAAAACGTTTAAAAAGCAAATAAACACTCCTTGTAAAAGTATACAATTCTATACTGAAACAAGGGCACATGCCGGACACATTCTATGATGCAACAATTACTTTATGTCCAAAACCAGGTAAAAATCTGGAACTGTGCAGCGGCTACCGGCCCATATCGTTGATAAATACAGATGCAAAATTGTTTACTAAAATCCTAGCCAACAGATTAATGCTGATTATCCCAAATGTAATCAACCCAGATCAAACTGGGTTTATTCCAGGAAGATTAGGAATAGACAACATAAGAAAAGTCATTAATATTATAAACCATGTAAAAGTCAAACAGATCCCAGCCGCTATAGTGGCGTTAGACGTGGAGAAAGCCTTTGACATGGTTGAATATAAGTACTTATTTGAAACCATGAAACGAATGGGAATCACAGGCCCTTTCCTGCAATGGGTAAAAATAATTTATAAAGCCCCAAGAGCAAGAATAATGATGGGGGGACAATCATACAGCAAATATAAATATAACTAGGGGGACAAGACAGGGCTGCCCTTTATCCCCATTACTGTTCAACATAGCGATCGAGCCCCTGGCAATGGCCATAAGGGCAGATCAGAAAGTCAAAGGAATCAAAGTCCTAGATAAAGAATTTAAGCTTTCCCTATATGCAGACGACATGATGGTGAGCCTCTCGGACCTGCCCCGGTCAGTGCTGAGACTGATTGAAGTAATAGACAGATTTGGTAAAATCGCAGGATATAAGGTGAATGAACGCAGGCAAGTCCGAGATGCTACTATTCAACGAAGAAAAACTCACCAACAAGGAAAAAATAGAATCAACCACATTCGCAGTCCAGACGGACAGTATAAAATATTTAGAGGTACAAATAACTAAAAAATGGAAGGACCTATACAAAAGAAATTTCCTCCCATTGTTAGAGAATATAAAAAGAAAGGAGGAAGAATGGAAAAAATTACAGGTATCCTGGCTGGGGCGGACAAATCTAATAAAAATGCTGATACTTCCCAAGCTGCTATACACCTCTTTCGCCGATTCAATTGCCAAAGGACTACTTTATGGCAGTAAATAGAACCATATCAAGGATCTTATGGCAAAGAAAAAAGCCTAGAGTAAGAAAAACAATATTATACACGATTAAAGACAATGGAGGGCAGCACTTACCTGATATGAAGCTATATCACTGGGCAGCAGCCCTCAGAGGGATAAAGATATGGTTCCAGGGGAAGTCAGTTCCGGACTGGCTAACCCTGGAAAAAGAAGCATGCCAAGTGGGCAAATTTATGAGTATACTTACCGACGGGCAGAAAATAAACAAAAAAGCAGTCACTGAACACCCCTTTGTAGGCATGGCTCTACAAGTCTGGAAGTTAATATGCAATAAGCTAGAAATTAATAGAGATAACTCCCCATACACCCCAATCTTTGGAGAATGGAGTAAGGGGGCAGGGATAACTCGAAAAGAGGCGGAGAGGTGGGAAAAGAAGGGTTTGAAATGGGCTGCCCAGGTGTTCGTGGGGGAGGCGATAATGAATCTAGAAGCAATCAAAGAAAAAATAGAAGGGTCCCCGGACTTCTGGGCATATGTCAAAATAGTGAGCAGGTTCAGCCACAAAATGATAAAGGCACAAGTGAGTAGAAAAGTAACAGACTTCGAGAGGGTAATGTATGGGGACCAGGGACAAAAACATGAAATCTCAAAAATTTATAGTGTTGCAATCAATAATGCATTTACCAGACTCGGGATACTTCGAAGGGTGGGAAAAAGACTTGAAAAAAGAAATTGAGAAAAAAGAAAAACACGATATGGCATAACATGAGAAAGCTGTCACGCTCTCTGTCAGTACTAGAACCACAGGTTAAAGTAGTATACAGGATGTATCTCACCCCCTATAAATTAAATAAAATGAACAAAGACTACCCTATAGAGTGCTGGCAGGGATGTGGAGACGAAGGGAAATGGCTCCATTGCTGGTGGGAATGCCCAAATGTGAAAGAATTTTGGGACAAAGTCTGGACACAAATAAACAAAGTGGCAAACTGTGAAATACCGAAGACGCCGGACTTCGCATTGTTGGGAATCTTCCCTGATTTACAAATAATTCAGGAAAGGACACAAGCCTGCCAACAGCTCAGATTGGCAGCCATACACACAATAGTGTGTAATTGGAAAGCAAGGAAAAAGCCGTCCTATAAAAAATGGATACACAGAGTATGGCACACCATTACCATGGAGCGGGTGTAGGCAGAACTTCGTCAAGAACGCGACAGTTTCTACGCCGTCTGGAATAATGTATGGAACCTCTTGAAACAAGAAATTAACATGGATCAACCTAAAATGTCAATATGCATAACTAAGATATAGTAAATGTTAAATGTCTAGTGTTACTTGAATATAAAATGTGACATGGCACACTACAATGGTATTAGGACTGGACCGCTTCTGTAACCTAGGTCCATAGCCAAAAGGTATAGAAAGTGTGTGCTTTGATAGCAATGGTAGTTTTGAAAACATAATAAAAATATTATAAAAAAAAAAAAAAAGGAGGCAGCAGGGAGATGAGGTGAAGATAGTTTTAAGGAGCAGGAGACTGGGAGTGCATTCCCACATACAAGAAAATGTGGGTATCTGTAAATGCTGCTAATATCCTAATGCGCATAAATAGAATCATGCGCTATTCACTAGGGGTGGGCGTACCGGTAATCCGGTATCCGATAATGCTGGTACTGGGCGTACCGGCATTATCGGATTCAACCCGGTAAATCCGGTCCCGTTACCGGATTCCGGGTACCGGATTTTTTTACATTGCAGCCATTTAAATGAATGGCTGCAATGTAA
>QEPC01000081.1:4646763-4671875 GCA_003113815.1 Sphenodon punctatus
GGCCTCAGCGCCGGCTGTGGCTGCCGGCGTCAGAGACGCTCTAGGCCTTCCGGGGAGGGGGGAGGAATTCTGGAATTGTATTCCATTGATTTCAATGGGGACACAGTGCCCCATTGAAATCAATGAAATAAAACCGATACCGGATTTAATCCGAGAATCCGGTTCTTTGAGAACCGGAAACCGGTAAATCCGGTATCCGGTAATTGCCCCGGGGTCCCACCCCTACTATTCACACTATCTTTTTTTTTGGCGCAAATCACATTCAGAAGCCAGTTTAAATAATGCGCCTTTCCACATTCTCACCTTTACTATATACCCACAAATCCCACAGCGCCCTGCTTCCCAGCTCTCTGCTCCACTCGTCTCCCCTCTCCGGGGCCCGAGAGCCAGGGAGCGGAGCACTGTTTAAATGACATGATACTGACTAGCTACCATTCCGACAAGAGGATTTATGCGGGGTATTTCAAATGCGTGCTTGTAAAGGTAGCTTCTGGCTGCCCCCAAATGCGGTTAAAAAACAAGCGGAAGCACTCCTAAATAAGCGCATGGAATCCTTCCCACATCATTATAATATGTGGGGGAAAGAAAAAAGCACTTATATCCTGGTTGTGGGAATGTGCTCTGGGAAGGTGAGGGTGGTGACGGAGGGAATGAAGTTTCCGGGAGGGTATCTAGCAGGACATGAGAGTGGAAAGACAAGGAGGAGCAATGCTATAATGAGCCTTGAAGATGAGGACAAGGAGGTACCTGTGCTGTAGCCTGTGCCTCATGGAATCCCCTGCAGCGACAATATCCAATTTCCCCTATTCCTTGCTGTCGTATTCTCACAGGTGCCGGTGAGTGATATAATCATCCGGGCCCTGGACATCATTACGGTTGTTGTGCCTCCGGCTCTCCCTGCTGCCATGACCGCAAGCACCATCTATGCCCAAAACAGACTGAAGAGACATGGCATCTTCTGTATCAGCCCTCCCCGTATCAATCTGGGTGGCAAGGTCCGTCTAGTCTGTTTTGATAAGGTGAGGTCTCCACAGGGAAAGGGCAGCTGTTTTGTTTGCCATCTTGGGTCTCCTGGCTTGTGGGCTGATGTGCCTGTCTTTGCCCCTAGACAGGGACGCTCACAGAGGATGGTCTGGACATCTGGGGTGTTGTCCCCCTGGAGAATAGCTACTTCCTGCCCATTGTCCATGAGCCCCGCTGCTTGACAGATGGCCCATTGCTCTACTGCCTGGCAACCTGTCACACCATCTCTATTCTGAGGGAGCAACCCATTGGAGACCCTATGGACCTCAAGATGGTGGAATCCACCGGCTGGGTGAGAGGAAGCAGGGAAGGGAGAAGGTTTGGGGTGGACCATGAGACTTGGAGGTCTATGGGGTTATATGGGTCTGTAGAGGCTTGTTCTCTGCACTTTTACCATGGGTGGCTGGGGAAGTGGGGAGGTAGTGACTTCCTGGAGAACAGCTCCTTTGCCTAATTTCCTCTGTATTTATTTTATTTTATTTTATTGCCCTATCCCAGAAGTGACTCAGAGCAGAGTACAATAATTTTTTTTTAAAAACCCATCTTAATTCAAATATATTTTAAAAAAATAATAATAATAATCCTTGCCATCCCACCTGATTTACCATTTCTCACTTGGAGGAATCACCTCCTCCCTCCCCAAACCTAGTTCCCCACCCCCTCCCTCACAGAGAGGCCATGGCTAACCCCAAAGCTTCCTTTCTTCTCTCCCCCCCTCACAAGCTCACCCTTCCACTCATCCAGCCTCCTTCCTCCCCCACCCATATCCCCCATAAAAACATTAAAAATACAAATAAACCCAATCCAGCACTTAGTCCCCAACCCTCAGTTCAAGCCCCTCGGGCACAAATGGCCAGTGGCCTTTGTCACCAGCCTTCAGCAGCCACCATCAGGAAGCAAAAAGTCTCTTGAGACACTGGGCTGGATAGTCCATGGGCACTGAGCATCCGTTATTCGGTGACTTCACTCAGCACCTTTGAAAATCAGAAGTATTTATATAGCACCCCCTCCCTGTTGCCACATGGTCCTCAGAGCGCTTCATAAAAACAAATTCAATAAAATGCAATAGAGGACATTCCAAATTAAAAACAATTTTAAAAGGGGAAGAAATAAAATCCCTCTGTGAATCCCCTAAAAGGACCTGGAGAACAAAAACAAAAAATGGTCTTCAGGTGCTTTTTAAAAGGTGGGACCAAAGGAGCTATGACCATCCGGTGGGAGCAGGTTCCATACTGAGGTGCCTGCCACAGCAAAGGTCCGATCACCTGCCAACCTAAGGCACAATGGTGGGTTCCCCGAACAACAGGTGGTAGCCGAGTGTGGTAGCCATCAGGGCAAGGCTCCAGAAGCAGGTCTCGGATATAGCCATGGTCTCTGCCACTGAGGGCCTTAACTAAATGATGATTGATAATAATAGATGGCCTCTGGCGGTACCTAAACAGACTTAATATTCTGTGGGATTCAGGGGATTTTGGAGGAGCTGAATCATTTGATAAACATGCTTTGTATGACATAATCAAATCATAAGATTCCACTCTGCCTCCGCTCCCCTGCCCCCAGCAAAAACATTGTGCTTTCCTGTCAGAGCCAGTGTGCCTGTTCTGATTCCAGTGATTCTCCTGGATTAAATATCCATGGGAGCCTTGGCCACTGAGCCATTGGCAAGACTGAAGATCTTCCTTCGCAACAGCCCTCATGAGACAATAGTCCCAGCCATAATGGGACGAGGCCAATGGTCTGTTGAGCCCAGTAGCCTGTCTCTGACAGTGGCCAACACAACATGTCAGGCAAAGTACACTAGAACAGGGCTTAAAGAGGGATCCATTCCCTGTTGTTCATTCCCATTCTGGGCAACAGCCAAATCTCCATAAATGAATCTAATCCCCTTTTGTATTTGTAACATCCCACAGCAGTGAATTCCACAGGTTGCTTGTGCTTCCAGGCAGGGCCGGCCTTACCTTAAGCAGGGCCCAGGGCAGGGAAGAAATGTGGGGCCCCATCTCTTCTGCTGGCAGCAAAGCCACTGGCGGGCCTAGGGGCGCTCCCCGGCCTGGGGGCGGCGCACTGCCTGGGCTCGGGGATGGGTGGAGGGACACTCCCCTCCACCCATCCCCAAGCCTGAGCGGCCATTTGGTTTCTGACCAGATCACTTACCTGATCCGCTGCCACCACCGCCATCGCCGCCTCCAACCTGAGCCCTGCACTGAACTTGCCCCACCCCCACCGCCTGGCACAGTCTCTCAGCCAGGAGAAATGCGGGAGAGGGAGAGGCCCCACCTCTCCCTCATTTCCCCTGGCCGAAACAGCCAGGCAGGCAGTGGAGGGGGCCAGCGGAGTGAGGGAGAGGCAGGGCCTCTGTCTTCTTCTCCCTCACTTCTCCCTCACACCGCTGGCCCCCTCCACTGCCTGTCAGTCTCNCACCGCTGGCCCCCTCCACTGCCTGTCAGTCTCTTGGCCAGGGGAAATGAGGGAGAGGCGGGGCCTCTGCCACCCTCTTCCTCATTTCTCCTGGCCGAGACTGTGCCAGGCGGGAGGGGGGGGCGCAGAGTGTGGGACAGGCAGGGCCTGGGCCTCTGCCTCTCCCTCACTCCTGCTGCTCTCCTGCCTGATCCAATTTGTTTTTTTGTTTGTTAGTTGTTTTGTTTTTTTTAAAAAATAAAATTACTAAACCCCCAAACCGGCGCACCCCCCCCCAAAGCGTGGGGGCCTGGGCGGCCACCCTAGCCGCCCCACTGTAAGGCCAGCCCTGCTTCCAGGGCTGCAAGCTTGGTCGCTGGGTGGGGAGCGGAGGCTGAGCATTGCAGAGAGTATTTATTTATTTATGTAAAATGTATATATGCACCTTCCCAACTGTTCATCTTCCTTGCAGATCCAGGAGGAGGCTGAAGGGGGTGATGCAGAAGCACTTGTAGGTCAGGTTTTCAAAACCAAAGTCCTTGCAGTAATGAAGCCTCCACTGTTGGGAGAGCAGCCACACGGCACTGTGAGCCCCTGGTGGGTAGGTGGCCTTTGGCACAGCGAGCCAATGGTTTGTGGATGTTTTCTGGCATGGCACATGGGGGTACTGTCTGACTTGCCCAATCAGGAATGAGTTGACCATACTGTTGCTGTTGACCAGTGTCCTAGTCGGGGGTCACATGGTATAGGCTTATTAGTACCATAACAACATGCTTATGTGTCCTAGCACCATCTAGGGCTTACCCCGGCAGGGCTCGCTATCCCTTGCACAATGTGGACACCTTGTCCTGGGTGTCCAACCTTTAGAGACTGGCATTGAGGAGCCCCAAGAGTCGAATGGATTCCTCAGTGCCACTTCCGGAAAGCCAGACACCCTCCCCAGGTCTCCTGCATCTTGCCTGTCACTGGGGGGTGGGAGCAAGCAAGGGGTGTCAGAATACCCTGAACTGACCTTGTTTCCTAAGTAACTTGCATTCCTCTCTTTCCACACACACATCCGCCCTACAACCCTGGATGCATGACCCTCTTCGACACAGGGCCAACCCTATAACTTTAAGGCCTGAGGCAGGAGTTTCCATGGGGAGAGTCACTGTGCCTGGTGGGGGTCACTGGAGGCAGGGGTAGGACTTGGCTGGGTGGGGTGATTATTGCCCCACAGGAAGCACCTGCTCCAGGAACGTCCTGGTAGGCTGTAAGAGCTCCTCCGCTTAGCGAGCCTCAGGAGCGGTAGCAGCCTGTGGAGCACTAAGGTCCAGGGTCCATCTGCCCCACCCTGGATGTACTGATCCCCCATCACCCAATGGTGGGGAATGTCAATGAAGATGGATTTGTGCTGCCTCACTGTGGGTACCCCTCTGCCACCCACCCGGGCTTGCTGTGATTTGGATCCCTGCCTTAGCTGTATCCACACTCACTAGCTTCTGTTCCTTCCCCAGAAACACAAGGTGCCGCTCGGTATCCTGCGCCGCTTCCCATTCTCCTCGTCGCTGCAGAGGATGAGTGTGGTGGTGAAGCTGCCCAACGGCACCCCCTCAGAGGCATACATGAAGGGAGCTCCGGAGATGGTGGCCAGCCTCTGTATGAAGCAAACAGGTAACCGGCAGGGACCACCATGCTATCATGCACCTTAGGGCTCATCTGCCCTAGGGACATCTTGCAAGCAGGGTTGGCTGGCTCTTTGAAAAGGGTGGGGACAGTTTGTCGGGGGGTGGGTAGTAGGAGTTCTGTGGGGGTTGCATTGAGAGGACTGCAAGACTCTCTCAGCTTCTCAGGGTACCCCTGGTAGAGTTCTGCACAGGCTCAAACAGCAAGCCCAAATTGACCTGGACCCACCCAGGAAATGCCCGAATTCAATATGACCTGAAATGGCACACAGAATCAAGGTGCCCAACCCAACCAATTCCACATCTGGAAGTTCTGCACCTGCAAAAACACTTAAAGTGGAGCCCTATAACAGCACATCCTCCCTCCCCTTCCCCCCAGTGCTTACTGCACCACGAGGGAGACAGAGCAAGGCAGGGGCCCAGATCTGTTTAGAGCTGCAGGAGTCGGCATCTGTTTGCTGCCAGCGAGCAGCCTATCACCCGAGCAGGAGGAGAGAGAGGAAGAATGTATGGCTGACTGCCTGACTGGCAGTTTGTTTGACCCTGGTTCTGGAGGGGATTGACTCTTTCAGGAACTGAGGAAGAAGAGTAATGTCCAGGGAGGGACGAGACCAGGCTAGAGAGCACCAAAAAAGTTTTAGGCCTGACCAAAGCACTGCTTCCTAGTCACACAGAGGGCTAGCCCTGCTTCCTCCTCCTCCTTTCTCTCAGCTCATTCTCGATGTAACCAAGCCAAGCACGTGCACCTGGGACCTCACATCTTCATGAATGTTACACCCCTTGTCTCTCCCTCTGTTCCCCTTCCTTCGTCTTTCTCCCCACCCGGTCTCTCAGATTGTAAGCCATGGGGCAAGGACCGTGTCTATTCAATTACTTTGTAAAGTGCCAGGTACATTGCTTGCGCTATATAAATGCTTGCTAATAATAATGTCAAAACAGCCTGTGGCTCAGGAACCAGCATGCTGCATTCCTGGAGCTACTGCTGTAGTGGCTAAAATTCTTTTAAAATCTCTGCTCCAACTGATCCGAGCCAGAAGGGTCTTTGAGGAAACTGCCCAATCCAGCCTGAACCTGACACCACTGGTTGGGTCCCATCAGAAAGCAGGACTCCAATCTCAAGTATCCCAAATGCTTAGAGTCATGAGGGCTCCTTAGTGTCACACCCTTCCTGCCCCCCCAGAGACCAGTCTGGGAGCCAACCCCTGGATTCCCTGATGATTCAGAAATGAGCAAGATTGCCCCTTGGCTCTAGATTGGGGCTTGCAATGCAGTTAGGACTTAGTGCTCTTGCTCCTGCCAAGCAGATCAGTAGGGGGCGTTAGCCCCAGGCTGGGACATGCTGGGGTAAGATAGGAAGGTACCTAGGTCTGTTTGCAGGTAGTGTCATTGACCCCTTGGTTGTCCTGAAGCATTTCTGTGCCTGATTGGGGTGTAATGGGGTGGGGAACCTCCAGCCCGCAGGCATGTACTTTGGCCCCAGAAGCTTCCCTGTACCCCTGTTAACTACATCCCTTTGTCTAAATTTTGTGGGCCAGAGCCCACCAGATGCCACAGAGTGCTTGCAGGCTGCCAGCCATGCCCTCTATACCTTCTCTATACCATTGCCGCCGCCCCCCCCCCCCCACTCACTTGTGGGACACTCCAGTCCAGAGCCCTCTCAGAGACACTGATACAGCCCCTGTTTGGGTGTACGTTTCCCACCCCTGCTGTAACAGAAATATCTCCTGCCAGACAACCACAAATCAGGGTAGGTGGAGAGTTCAAATCCCATCTTAGCCATGAACTCACTAGGTAGGCTTGGGCAAGTCACTGTCCCTCAGCCTCAGTACCCCATCTGTAAAATGGGAGAAGTAATGGCCTACCTCACAAAGTTATTGTGAAGGACTAGATAAGGATTGTAAAGCACTTTGAATACTGAAAGTGATATAGAAATGATAGAGGTGATGGGGCCTGGAGTAAGAAGGGAGCAGGGGTTCCAGTGTGGGGCAGGGTAGACAGATGAGTATCTGCCCTGAAGTCTCAGGTGCAGCAGGGTGAATATTGGTTTCAGTCCTGTTACCAAACCTTTCCCCAACCCTGCAGCTTGGTCATGTGCTGTATTTCTGAGCTGCTGTTTTATCCGTGTTTCTTGTTGCAGTCCCTGTAGACTTCTCTCAGATGCTGCGGCACTACACAAATGATGGCTTCCGGGTTTTGGGGCTCGCCTACAAATCTCTAACTCCCATTGGAACCTTTGAAGAAGCCCAGCAGCTGACTAGGTATGTAGGCCCAAGTAGGATGTTAGCTTTTTCTCCACTGTTGGTGCTTTTTATCTTTCCTTTCTCATTTTTTCACATTCCTGTTTTGTCTTGTACAGTCCCTAGTCCAGTCATGGGTGACACAAGAGTCTTGGAATTAGGGAACACAGCTAAGGGGTCTGAGGGAGAACTTTGAGGGGAACAAGATGGGGACATGACGTGATAGCACAGAGAAGAGGATTTGACGGAACACGTTGAAAAGGGCAGGGGGCATGTCATGGGGGCAGATCTAAGGGGTTTGAGGGAGTGCTGTGGGGTGGATGGGTGGGCTGCATGTCCACATTACTATGTTCCCTCAGGCACCTTTAGCTGCGTCCCTGTGTTGGTGCTGGGTGGGGTGGGCAAGGTTACTCCATACCTTCTCTGTGTCACCTGAGTCCAGGGAAACCAACTCCTTCAATCTAAAATGAGCACCGAGTTCCCTGTGTCCAATCCGCTGTTCTTTAAACCTTCCCCATAGCCTCCCTTGTTACACCAATCTTGACCAACATCTTTCCTGGATTGACAGGGAGTCGGTGGAGAGTGACATGACCCTCATTGGCTTCTTAGTGATGAAGAATGTTCTCAAAGCAGAGACAACTCCGGTTATCCACTTGCTGCGGAATGCCAGCATCCGGACTGTCATGGTGACAGGTAAGGTGTGGGGGCGGGGAGAGCATGTTGGGAAGGATCTGCTTAGCCTGTGTCTACAGAGGTCTAGAATCGCAGAGAAATAAATGGAGTGTGGATCTACCATGCTGGAGTGTAAACTTGGAGCCAGGACTTGTGGCTTCCATTCTCAGTTCTGCAGGGACATAGATAGAGCTGAGAACAAGGGTTGCTGGGTTGTGTTTTGAGCATGGTTCTCAGCTTAGAGAAAAGGCAACTGATGCAGGAGATCTGATAGAGATTTACAAAATCACATGTGGTGTGGAGCAAGTGAATAGGGAGCTGGTTTTTGCCCTTTTTCAAAGTAATAGAACTAGTTGACACCCAATGAAATGATTAACTGACAGCAGATTTAAAACAAATAAGTGAAGTACTTCTTTGCTCAATGTACTTTTAATCTGTGGAATTCACTGCCTGGGGATGTTGTGGAGATATATCTAGATTCAAAAAAGGATTGGATAAGTTCTTAGGATAGATCCCTAAATAGCTATTAGTCAAATTGCTCAGGAGATACGACCTGTGACTGTTGGGGACTGGGAGTGAATAGCAGGGAATGGCTCACTCTATTATGGCCTGCTGTGCATTTCTCTGAAGCAACCAAAGTTCCCACTGTCAGAGACAGATTGCTGGGCTAGATGGACTATTGGTCTGGCCCAGTATGGCTTCTTTTGTCGTGCCATCTGTAAAATGGGGTTTGAACTCCAGAAGGTCCCTTCCAACCCTCAAATTCTTTGATTCTGTGAAAACAAGGCTAGGGTGCCAATGCTACAGGCAGATATTTGGGTCAAAATGAAAATTTGCTTCAGATTCATCTTCGACCGAGCCAGCCATTCCAATCCGGTCTGGTGAAACATGGATCGGCTTATGATCTGGTCCACATTTCTCTGGAGATCCAGGTTGGTAGTACTCTGCACTGCATCACCATTTTGCGCATGCGTGGTGCAGAGTGCTGCCATTTTGCATAGTGCAGGATGATGTCACTCCACATTTGGAATTTCATATGGAGTTCCAAAAAAGCATAAAATATCTGCAAAGACAAAAAAGCCTAGTTGATGCATCCCTGATACACACACCCCTTTCCCTGGCTCCGGAAAGGTGGCAGGGATCTATCTGCACAACTGCTGAAGAGAGAGGCTGCTCCTGTCCCCACGTCCCTCCTTTCATAAGGAGGAGCTGACTGTTGCCTAACCCTGGGTCTGGTGTGTGTCCCTCTTGCTAGGTGACAACATGCTGACAGCAGTAAATGTGGCCAAAAGCTGCCGGATGGTGGAGCTGAAGGAGCAGGTCATCTTTGTGAATGCTGTGCCACCCAGCCGCGACAAACCTGCCGCCCTCAAGTTCGTTCCCTCTGAGCAGGCCCAAGGGCCTGAGCAGTCCGAGGTACATCCCTGTCAGGGCTGTGGGCAAATCCCCTCAGCTCCCTCTACTCCTAATATTGGCCTTGCACGGCAAATGGGGACACGTTGGAACTGTGTGTGGGCATGAGAGGCATAATCTAAGTAGCTTGTGGCTTGGTTGTAGCAGGAAGATTTGGTTGTGCCCCTGGCAAGGTCCTAGTGCCCTCCTGTAGAGATGTACAGCAGTCCCAGGATACAGAGTGGGCTGGGCTGGGCTAGCAGGGCCTGCATAGGAGTGCTCTTTTATCTAGCTCACCTTCACAACACCCCTGTGAGGCACGTCATTATATTTCCTATTTTAAAGATGGGAAACTGAGGCCGAAAGACTATGACTTACCCAATGAGTTCATGGCTAAGTTGAGATTTGAACCCTGGTCTCCCAGGTCCAAGTCCAACATGTTATCCACTAGGAAACACTGCCGCTCTGTGTCCAGTGTCTTCCTTAGCCCCAACAGAACCTGGATCTCGGATAAGAAATACCAAGGAGTCCCAGCTCTACCCAAATCAGCCATTTATTTTGGTCCCAAGTAGGATAACTCTCTCTCTCTCCACCTCTCCAGTGTAACTTTTCTGCCCAAGGTTACAAACCTTAGCTACACTGACAGCTCTCAGCGGTTAGGTTTGTAGAGGGGAGGAGTGAAGGTCCCAAGGCCCTGAGCAGCCTGTGGCTTTGTCTGCAGGACCTGTACCAGCAGGAGAGCTATTTCCTTGAACAGCAGCCTTGCCACTTTGCACTGAATGGGAAATCCTTTGCTGCGGTCTACGAGCACTTTCCTGACATCCTGCCAAAGGTGAGTCTTTCCCTTTCCCCACCACTCTCAGGAATCAGGTCTTCAATCCATGACTCTAGGCTTTCGGGATAGTGGTCAACTCAGTAGCATCACTGCCACCTGACGGATAGGCTCACCCTGTGCTAGCTGGGCCACACCCCCTCTGGCTCCTGATAGGAGACATCTGGGCATATAAATCTGCCCAGAGGAACAGGAAGTTGGACAGATCAACCAGTGGATTCCTGTTTTGATCTGTGTCTGAGATGAACCTTTGCCTGGCCTGTGCCCAAGTTCCATCTCTGCTCCTAGGCTTGTCTACACTGGAGCTCCTTGTCCCTGCCCTGTTCCTTCCCAGGCCTGACTTGCTTCTAATTGGCCTGGCCAGTTCCTGCCCTGAACCTGATCCTAATTCCCCCTTTCAGCCCTGATCTTGACCCTGCTCCCTGATGTCTGCTCTCATTCTAGATGACCCTGCAACCTTACCCCTGCCCTTATTTTAATATGTTATTGGTGAGGATAAAACTGTGGGACTGGGGAAGCTCTTTGCCTCTGGTCCCAATTTCTAGGGTTGGCTTGGTCAAGAAGATGAACACCGCCACCCACCACCCCTGCCGCCATAAAAGTGCTGCTCCCTGTTCTCCCCTTCCCAAGCATAGGAAGATATAGAGGCATCCCACCCAATTTCCCCCTGGCTTACCGCCACCTGTGTGTGTCTACCAGGTTTTCTAGCACAAGTTATGGGACGCTGCAAATTTGTGCCCCCTGTGATACGTGTTATTTGGCTAGGACTTTAGCTGGTGGGGTTTGGGAAGTGGGTTTAATGGGAATTTCATATAGTTTATTTTTTACAGGTTCTATTTTTATATATTTAATTTGTCAGTTGCCCTGAGCCTTTGGGGAAGGTTGGGCTTAAACTCCAAATAATTGTGGGGAGGAGGGAACAGGAGAGCAACAGGTGGGGGTAGACCCTTTGCCCTAGACACCCCTGGGGCCCAGCCTGCACTCTAATGCAAGCTCATCCCTCTCCCCTCTGGGTGCTGCGGTGTGGGGAGAGAAAGAGGGGCAGTGACTGCAGGATGGGAAGGACAGAGCTGGGGGAGGGGGCAGAGCCAGGAGCAGGGAACAGTCCTTGTTCCTGTCTGTGCTGTGTTGGGGAACTTGAAGGGGTCAAGGCACAGCCCTTTCCGCCTTACTAAAAGTCCCAGGGGATGGCTCCTGCCCTGCTGGATTTTGGAGAGGCTGTGGTGTTGCTGCAAGGAAGTTCTCCTTCACATAGTCCCTGAGGCAGAGTGGTGAGAGGCTTCTGTTGCTGCTGACTCAAGGCTGTTCCCTTGAGGAGTCCTCTGAAAGCTCCGACTCCGCTTAGGTCCTCCCTCTGTTGGCTGATCCTGAGCCCTTGGCTCTAACTCCCATGGAAGCATCCCAAGTAGGAGGGCGCCCTGCCTCCATGTGGCCAGAGGCTGATCTGCTACACTAGCAGCTTCTTGCTTTGGATGTCTGGCTCTGGGGTGGTGCACTGACATTAACGAGACCTTCTTTGCCTTGCTTGCAGATCCTGGTTCAAGCAACCATTTTTGCACGGATGTCACCTGACCAGAAAACTCAGCTGGTTCGCAGCTTTCAGGACCTGAAGTAAGTTTCCCAGCTCAGGAGAATTGTGGCAGAGGCCAGGGAAGGGGATTCATAGCACTTCCCTGTCAGTGGGATGGCTCATGAGCACAAAGCAGAAGGCACTTTCCCTTGGATCCAACCTGAAGCTGTGAAATCATGTCCTGTTCTCCATAAACAACACACACACCCTGTTCCATTATCCCCAGGGTCGGTTCACTCCGTATAAGACCTTTTGCATATCTGCCTTGAAGCTTCCATTGCTGACCTATCCCTGTCCCCCAGTGTCCTGTCCCCTTCTCTGTCCCCAGCCAGTCTCTTTCCCGTTAGCCAGCCCCCATGGTGGTTGCCGGGCCCTGGGTCAGACCCCAGGGGGAGGATGAGCATGGGACTCTTCTCCTCACAGCATTGTTCCTTGCATGTTGTTGGCTGCAGCTACTGCGTGGGGATGTGTGGGGACGGTGCTAATGACTGCGGGGCTCTAAAGGCAGCTGACGTGGGAATCTCTCTCTCGGAAGCGGAGGCTTCCGTGGCTTCACCCTTCACCTCCAGGATCTCCAACATTGAATGTGTGCCTATGGTCATACGGTGAGCTCGCACTTTTGCCAGTAACATCACTGGGAGGAGCATGGGGATGGGAAGTCAACGCCAAATTTTTTAATTTACAGAGACCTTAAACAAAAGCCTTTTGGAGGTCACTTCATCTCCCCAGCCTTAAGGAAGATGTCTTTTCCATCTTTGCTGCTCTCCTCCACTTTCCTGATCCCTGGATTGTTCTTCTCTGCTCCAACAGCTCATTCCCTTAGAAGGGAGTGGCTGAAGGAGGTTCATAGTGACTGGATCCCTAAGGTGGGGAGCTGAGTCCCCCAGTCACCTGTTGCCCATGGCTGGGTGGCAGCAGCCACCAGTAACTAAGGGTCTGGGCTCAGCTCCCCTCCCAATCTTGAAGGAGGCAGCTGAGGGACATGGTCACCATGATATGACCCCTTAGATTGGACTAGGTCAGCCGCCCCCCTTTGTACTCTGCCTCCAAACAAAGTTTTCTCTAGCAAAGATGTTATGGGAGCATGGCATATTCCTGCCATGTTAGACTGTTGCTGGGAGGGTGGTGTGTTTAGTCAGAGGCTGTAGCCATTAGAGGACACTCACAAGCACTGGAAATGCTCACTCTTGATTACTTTAGAGGTGGAAACTGTTCCCTTCTCCAAACCTCTAGGCCTGCCACCCCAATGCAAGTGGGGTTACGAACTTCTTCTGGGGAGTGGGACAAAGGGGTTGTCATGCCCCTTTCTGATGTAACCACGCTATGTTCAGAGCATGATGCTCAAGTCCCTCTGACCTCTTCTCCCTTTCTGATGTAGCTGCCCCCTCCCAGAAACCCTGATTTCTCCTCATTACCCACAGCCCTGGAGAAATTGGGGCTTCCCCTGGAGCCCAAATAGGTGGCAACCCTAAATGCAGGTGCTTAGTATGGGTTTCCAGCATTTTCGCAGAAGCCTCCTCTTGGGCCTGGCTTGCAAAACAGCTATTGCTAACTGTGTGCGAGGTGACCCTGCCCAGGCACCTGAGAGGATCACTGTGTGAAGACTCGTTCTGTTTCCCTTTCCTTCAGGGAAGGCCGATGTTCTCTGGTCACTTCCTTTGTGGTATTTAAGTACATGGCCCTTTACAGCCTTGTGCAGTTTGTGTCTGTGCTGCTGCTCTACACGGTGAGTAGAAGCGCTCTCTGTACAGCGTTGGGGGAACCCATGTCAAAGCAGGGAGGAGGAGGTGCTCCCAATTAGACTTTCTTTGTGCTGAGAGCTGTAGATGCACTAAAGAAGAGACTTTCCATGCCTGGAGAAGCTGGCAGACAAGGTGGAAAGAGTGGGTCAATGGCAGGAAGGGAGACACAAAAAAGCCAATGGCTTTCTGGAAGGCTGGTTGCCATCAGTTGTCTGATCTGGAAAAGGCAGCAGTAGGATTGCCACCTCCTCCCAGAATGAAACTCAGAGAGGGTGGACCCATGTTGGTGGGTTGGGGTGAAGGGACTGCCATCCCCTTTTGGATGTAACCCCACCCCTTACAAGGTTTTCCATAGGATTGGTGGGACCACATCAGAAAGTGGATGGGAGAGTTCCTGGGCCTGCTCCCTTTCTGATGTGGCCACCCCAGGAGCCTGTATTCTCCGAGTCATTGGGAGCGTCCCTGACCGACCTGGGAAGAGACTGGGTCCAAATTCTGAGAAGGGGCAACCCTACGTAGTGGTTGGAGAAGAGAAGTGTTACAGACAGAGAACTGACTGTGGTCGTGCAGAGAGTCCGTGGCAGAGACAGAAGTGAGTCCCCAGCCCAGGGCTCTAACCACAAGGCCGCCTTTCCTCTGAAGCATTTACAGCAGAGGGAGAGAGCTGTTGCTTCCAGGAGGAAGGAGGACTGGCTGACTGATGGTTTGGAGAGAAGCCCAGGAACCTTTCACAATTAGCAGAGGCACCGGGGTGGTTTGGAAGAAGGCAGCACTGTGCTGCTGGTCTTCCCTTTTCTCCTTTCCCCAGTCCTGTGGATGCAAGGGAGCACCTGGCAACAGAGAAAAGGAAGTGGATGAGGGTGATCAGTAGGAGCAGTGACAGCAAGATGGAGGGGCAGTCTGGTCCTGGGGTCCCCTCCACAACCTTGTTGCTGCTCCCCACTGCAGAGCCAGAGCCTGGAAGTGGCAGGAAGATGGGGAGGCAGGGGCTGTCAGAGCAGAACAATTGCTGTCCCTACCTGGGCTTGGGAAGGAGAGGAAATGATAGGGAGCATCTCGAAGGGGAGGACCACCACCTTTACAAAATTCTGCTTGCATCTCTGTCCAGTTCCTTTTGTTGGCAGCTGTTTCTCACAGCTGTTTGACTAGGGTCCAGAGGCTAGCCCCTCTTGGTGTCTTGCAATCCGTGTCGGGTTCTGGGTCATAGGCAGACTTTGCAGGATGGGTCCAACTCAAAGTATCAGCAGGATCCGGCCCAGACAGGTTCAGGTAACACATCCAGGAACAAACTGGTATGAAGTCGATGGGGTGAGGTCAGAGGGTCACACTGGAAAGCCGGTCCATTCAGATAAGCCAACAGAAGGATGATCTGGAATACAGAATCCAAAGGTGAGCCTGAGGAACCAGAAGCAGGGTGACAGGGAATGCAGAATCACAGGATCAGGACTGGCGAGTCAGTGCAAGATTGGATCTGGGGGGTCAAAAACACACTCAGGACCAGCACATGAACCAAGGGCAGGACAGGCAGGGTGAGCAGGCAGACAAGTACACAGGCAGAAAGGTAGGGGGCAGAAGAATTGGATTTAGAACAAACTCAGGCAGAGAGAGTCCGAACGGGGATGAGGACAGGGCACAGCCCATCCAAACACAAAAGGGTACCAGAGAAGAAGCAGAACAGGGAGAGGCTAGTGTGTCCCAAGGAGACAGAAAAGAAGGGTCAAACAGGAAAAGGAACCAGATGTTCCGCCTAGATTCCTGTGGCTTCAGACTGGCCTATAGAGGTGGCCATTACACAAACAAAAGGTCAGTCAGAAGACTGGGGGAGTGGAAGAGGCTGAAACAGAGAGGCCTTCAAGATTTAGAGACAAAATTAAAGCACAGCAATGTGTGTTGTGGAGCCAGCCACTGTTTGAGACCCATGTTCCTCACAAGCAGCCTCCTTTTCCTCTCGATTTCTCCATTCCCAAATCACTGAACCTGGAATGTCTCTGGTTGGTGCTTACTCAATGTGGGGTGAGGGGGGCAGCACTCCACACCTGCCTGCTCTGAAAACTTCCTTTTGCAAGCAGACTGAGCGCAGCAAGGAAATCTTCAGAGTGGGTGAGAGCAGAGTGCTGGCCCTGCTTCCACTCTCTCCCCTGCCCACTCTGAACATTTCCTAGCAGCGCTGGGGCTGCTTGCAGAGAGGCCCCCAGAGTGTGGGGCCCAGGTTTAAATGAGTCCCGTCGCACCAATGCCAGTCAGTGGTGGGGTAGGCAGAACATATTTCAAGGGCAAAGCCTGGTCAGAAGCCACTGGAGATCAAAGGGGTCTGGAGAACAGAAGATGCAGAAGCATGCAGTAGACAGGTGATTTCCCCTGAGGTGAGGTGGAAGGCAGAAGCAAGTACAGAGCAGGGATTGGGGACTAAAAACCTTGGACCAGAAGGATTCAGGAACAAGGTTCAGGAGAAATGAGGGGCAAGACTGGGAGAAAGCTGCCAGGTTCTGAGGCAGAGTGTCTGGAAGCCCTGACAAGGCTCTAAAACACTCTGGAAGTTATATGGGTGTTTCTGGCCAATCAGAACTAAGGGGATGGATCAATCCCACTTGACTTTAGACCTGGAATTTGCTCTACTCTGCCTGGAATAAAACAGACGTGGGTTTGAGTTGTGTGGACCCTTCTGGATACAGAGTTCCTCAAGAAGGTGAATAACTTGCCCAAGGCCATGCAGCAAGTTAGTGGCAGCTGTGGGATAGAACCCAGAAACACAGAGTTCCCTAGTCTAGTGCCCTAGACACTGCACCACACTGCCTTTCCCCAGCAGCCCCCTGAGCCATCCATGTCTCTTACCGATTACAGTCTCAGTGCCTCCTCCTACCTCTCTCAGATTAACACCAACCTGAGTGACTTCCAGTTCCTGTTTTCTGACCTGGTCATCACTACAACTGTGGCAGTGCTGATGAGCAAGACCGGACCTGCCAAGGAGCTTGGAGCGAAGCGCCCCCAAGGGGCACTCATTAGCATTACCGTTTTGGGCAGCCTCCTCCTTCAGACCACCCTGCTGATCACGGTGCAGGTTTCCACCTATTTCATCACAGTCTCTCAGACCTGGTAAGGGTGGAGTTCGACGGGCTCTTAAAAAGAAGACGGAACTGAAGTAGGAGAGGTGCTTATTAGAGTTTTCATCCAGGCCCTGTGTCGAGAGCAGGGGCAGGGAACCTCTGGCTTGTGGGCACCTGGCTATTATTTGACCCCTTTCCAAATCTTGGATCTGATGGGTCAGCCCAGTGTGAGCTCAGAGGAAGGGAGGGGTGGTGGTGGTGGTGGTGGTTGTGCCATTTCCCTAGCACTGTCAGTGTTCAAAATGATTTCCAGTTCTTCCCCAGTTGCCCCTCACAACAACCCTTTGAGGTAGGGCATTGTTGTTCCTTTTTTCACAGATGGAGAACTCGGGCTGAGAGATAGTGACCTGTCCAGGGCCACCCAGTGAGTTCATGGCTAAGATGGGATTTGAACCCTGGTCTCTCAAGTCCAAGTCCAAAGCATTATATGCTGTAAGATGAGAGCATGTGCTCAAGGACAGCAGATGGATCTGTGGCCTAGATTCATGATTTGGATCCTTCCCTTCCTATACTAATCCTGAGCACCCCCCTTAAATGCCCTCTAACTTCTATCTGGCCCATGGAGCTTAAATTAATTTTTAAAGTGATTCATGGGAGAGAGAAGTTTCCCCATCCTTGGTCAGCACCCCACCGGTGCCTGGTGGAGACTGGCCCTTGCCAGGAAAATGTAACAGCTTGTATGTATTGTCTGAAAAAGCTGTCAAACAAGCAAACTGTTAAAGAAATACTCTCCTCACAGAAAGTAGCTGCCTGGGTCAGAGAGACAGGGATGAGGGGGGTGGTGCTAAGAAACTAAAAGCTTATGCTATAAATCGGTATCCCATTGTGAGGCCCAGTAAGTGCACCCAGTTGACTGCCCATTGTGAACATGGAAATTGATCAAACCAGTGGCCCATCCCAGCTGATGTCCTATAGGAGAGTCCGTGCCCAGCACCTGATGTTTTTGATCGGTGGTTTCCAAGTGGGGTCCTCGAGCCACTAGTGTTCAATGAGGCCATGGTGAGCAGTCTAGAGAACCTGCAGGATTTGGTCCCCAATGGTACTGTAACCATCTGCAGGGGGAAGGAGATAAAGTGTGGTCAACCTTCCACTCCTTCCCACACCCCCAGAGGTGGCCACAGTGCTGGCTGATGCCGCAACTGACTGCCTTGTGCAACCATGACGGTCAACTGGGTGCACTTACTGGGCCTCGGTCATCTTGAGCAGAGACATGGAGGCCACCAGAAAATGTAAATTGGCAGCGGTCCATTGGTTGAATAGGGTTGGGAACCGCTGCTCTACATCGGTGGTTCTCAACTGGTGAGTCATGGGTGGGGCCTGGGGAGCAGGGGCATTCCTAAGGTCCTGGTGTAGCTGTACTGCATCCCCTGCCGCATCCCCTCCTGCTGCTTCTTCTGGCTTCCTGTACCTCTGAGAGCCAGGGGCAGGATAGGGAGAGGAGGAATGTAGCTTCCCACAGCTTTCTTGCCTGTCTGGCTCCTGCCTCCTGCTGCTTTTGACTGCCTCATGACAGCTCCTCCTGCTGTTATCACCAGGATTAGGCCCTATCCTCACTGATGCCACCCGGTCATCCTGATCCTGGATGTTTTTTAAGGATCTGAGAGGAGACCATGGCTCTGGAAGTCCACTCCCTCAGCTTGCTACTGCTGTTCCCTCCAGTGGAGCTAGCCTGAGAGCACCAGAGGAGAGGGGAACAGCCTTGTCATTGCCTGTGCTTGGGTAGGGCAGGCTGAGGAGTGTTGGGGAGGCCTCCTGGAGTCAGTGTATCATTCCTCCTCTCTGCCCACCCCTTCCCTCATGCACACTTGTGGTCGAATCCCAGAAAGCTCTTCTCAATCTCTTGCTCTGGACCACCCAAGCTTCATGGCACAAACAAGCCCTGTTAGGTTGCTGGCTCTGCTTGTTTTGGGTGCCTGTTTTGCAAAACAAACCACAACCTTCTCCTCCAGGTACGTCCCGCTGAACAGCTCCATATCAGCCCCTCAGAACCTGCCCAACTATGAGAACACGGTTGTGTTTTGCATCTCTGGCTTCCAATACCTGATCTTGGCTGTTGCTATGTCCAAGGGGTACCCCTTCAGGAAGCCGCTTTACACCAACGGTAAGGGCTTCTCTTGCATTCCAACTATACAAAGGATGGATAGCAGTAGAGGGAGACTTACTTGGGGGTGAGGTTCCCTGGGGTACCCATTGACGCCAGGGAAGATGCCAGCCCCAGGCCCTAGTTGCAGCCTCCATCGTAGTGTAGTCTCTTCTTTTGCTGGGACAAGGAGCCCCTGAAAGTGAGTGTGGGGCTGTTTTGCTTCCCTCCTCAGACGCATAATGGTGTGAAAGCATGGAAGGTGTGGGACCTGTCTGGATTTGCTCAAGTCCATGCTGAGGAAGCAGGGAGGGTGTCTACTGAGGAAGGGGGACTGCGTTTGAGTGGGGTGGGCAAAGTGTTGCTACTAATGACTCATTGCCCTACCCCCAGTTGCAAAATCTGATTCCATCATTAAGTAATGTAGCCCCCACACAGGGCCTGTGGTGCTGTCTTCCTCTAGGAATGATGCTAGGCCACACAGAGACACTGGCACTCTTTCCCCCTCTAGTGATGGCGCTGGGCCACACAGACTCTGGGTGAGGAGACCCAGGTCTATCAGTTGAGATGCTGCCGGCTCATGCCACCTCTCAAGCCACCAGTTCAGTTCCCACTGGCAAGGCTCCAATAGCTCACTCCAGTAGCTGCAGGAGAGGCATCCTCTGAGCCACATGCTTGATGTCTCTTGCCCCAAGCCCTTGGGAAGGGAGTCACCTGTGGCACTCCGATCTAAGTGCCTGGAGCTCTAGCATCATTCAGACTTCTTCCTTGTTTCCTCTCAGTGCTCTTCCTCCTTGTCCTCCTCATCCTCTATGGCCTGATGATCTGGCTAACTATTTATCCACTGGACTTCATGAGGAACCTGCTGGTGCTCAAGGACATCAGTGACATGAGGTTCAAAATGCTCCTACTGGGCACTGCCATACTCAACTTCTTCATGGCCATCATGCTGGAGGTATGAGGGTGGAGGGGAGTCTGGATTGGGGGAGGGAGACTGGTTGGAGAACTCTGGGCACTGCCCCTTTTGTCAGCCAAAGGCACCTATCCCTCAGCCAGAAGGGCCTGGGACAGCAGGTCTCACCTTCCAGCACCCTCAGGTAGGGCTGCCACCTCTCCGGTTTTTATCCCAGAATCTCTGGGCTCCAGGGGAAGCCCCAATTTATCCAGCTCAACCAGGGGCACATCTGGTAACCTAGAGAAATTGAGACTTCTGGGAGTGTTCAAGTGACTAACTCAGAAAGGGTTAGGCCACAAGGACTTTCTTGTCCTCTTTCAGAAGGGCAGGTTGCACAGCTCGAATTAAAAGGAAAAAGGTAGGGGATCCTCAATGAAATCATGCCTCCCCCTGTAGCCTTCTAAAGCCAGTAGGTAAGGGGGCCATCAAAAAAGGTAGGAGGGCCGAGAGGCCCCATGTCCCCCTGTAATTTGGGCTGTAGCAGGGCGATGTTGGAAAAGGGGTGCGACAATCTTTTTGTCCTGCCTTCTTTCTGACATGGCCTCATCACCTGTTTCAGGTTTTCTCCCAGAGGGAGATGGCAACCCCACCCACAAGACAAGGCATTTACAGAGGGGAGGTCACTCCCAGTTCCTTCTCTTCTTTCCCCTTAGAGCACGCAAACGGAGCCAGCCCAAGGCTGGAGCCCAGCTCTCCTCAGCTGCACGTGTGGAGTTGCACTGAGGCAAAAAGGGATGACTCTTTGCTAAAGGGGATGCAATGTTTGGCATGTTGGCCTCTTCCATCCTTCTCTTCCCATTATCCTGCAGAAAGCCATACTGGGAGTGCTAGACTGGTGATTATTATTCTTTGGGTGGATGAAGGGGGCTGCATGTTGTGGGTTGCCCAACATGATCGTGGGAACTACCAGCCCTACCTTTAGTCAGCTTATCTTTGCAGCCTCAACTAACCCCATCCCTTATGTGCCTGCCCCTTTCCATTGTGTGTAGTGGACTCCGCACTGCTACGGGATTCTCCCTTACAGACTGGCCCCATTTTATGTAGCATCTTCTCCTATTCCCTTCCAGGCCGCCATGGACCTTGGCCTGTTGAACTGTCTGCGGAAGCTGTGCCACAAGAGAGCCTCCAAGAAGCTATTCAAGAGGCTGGAAAAGGAACTGAGTCAGCAGCAGCCCTCTTGGCCACCCCTGAATGAGCCACTCTTTGCCACCCCCAAAATGTCCATTGCTGCGAGATAGCCCTAGGGCCTGAGCCACTCCCACCAGCTCTGCTGTGGTGGCAGGGCAGACTTTGCCATTCAAGGCCTTGAAAGACTTGTTCGCTCTCCCTGACATGTGAACCCCTGTTTATTTCCCTCCGGTAGCAACAGTATCCATCACTGCCCCCTTTCCCAAGCTCAGAGAGAGTGGCACATTCAGTCCAGTTGATGTCCTCAGGCCCTGTGAAGGATATTCATCTCTGAGGAGAGAAACAGGACTCTTATTGATGAGAGCACGGGGGTGTGAGGGGTGTGTGTGCTCCTGACAGCATGGCAAGGCTCGGGAAGCAGAGTTTACTACTGGGAACCACTACCACAACATGCTGGCTGGGAGTCAGATGGGTACAAGGGACCAAAGCTGCTGACTAGACCTTGGCCAGCATCTTAAGGGCAGCCTGGGAATTGGAGGCTGAAATGGGGCCAGCTTGGAAGGAGAGGGATTGACTAGGATTTATCTACTCCCACATGAAGTGTCTAGCTCCTCCTTGAAAGAGGCCTTCATTCACCCCTTAGTCACCACTCCTTCCTCCATACCACTCCCCTCCCACGGTGGGTTGAATGGGGTCTACCTCACACCCCTGCCCCCCGCAGCTTCAGTGGTTCGACCCCGAGTAGACATTAAGCTATTCTTTCTTACATCCGCTTTTGTGTCTGTTCACTGGATCACCCCTGCCTTGCACCTCACCCTGAGCCCTTTTGTGTCCTTAGCACCTCCTAATGGGCAACCAGCTGCTTCTCCATCTCCTATATAGTTCATGGCCACAGAAGTGTGGTTCTTCTCACTGTGAACAGACTGCCTTCGCTCCTTTCCACAAAAATGAGATGGCACCTTTCAGCTGACAGCACAGCCTGTGATCAAGCCATCTTAGTAGCATGTGGGACCCACTGGACTCTGTCAAACCAGCTGCTGTAGCAAAACAGTGTTAACTTGGTACAAGCTCACTGCTTATCTGGAGATCTGGCTTGGATAGTTGCCGTAACGTGACAAAAGACAGGTGTATTTAACTGCAGAAACTCTTGAATGCTGGAATCCCACCCCAGCTCCACTCCTGTTCATTCTAACAGCTCACACCACCTTCAGCTCCACTAGATGCATCATGCCTCTTCTATGGAAGTGCATGGCAGAGGTGGAAAACCCTTGGCTTGCAGGCCACATCCAGTCCTCTAGAGTGCTTGTCCGGTTCTGCTGGGCCCTGCACCCACCTAGCAGAGAGGAATTCCCCACCCCAAGTGTATGGGATGCAGTTCTTCTCTAAAGCACGGCTGTCAACATCCCTTTAGCCTTTGTGAGATACGGCACCTAACTCCAAGACCAGCCTTTCTGAAACCGAGGTTTCATCTCTAGCATTGTGACAATTGCTGCCCAGTGACACTTGTACAACGTGACATAACTTAAATAGAAGAAGCATGGATTAGAAAATCTATTTTTATTCCTTATGATGTATGGACGTTTGTGAGAGTGCAGAGAGAGGGAAATCATGTACAGTCTCCACCTTTTGTGCATTGCCACTGTGGATGTACCAAATAAATGAATGATATTTTCTTTAAAATTACTTTGTGCTTGACCAGGCTGTTCAAGTCCAACACATTATCCATTTGGCTACACAGGGCTGTCCATAAAGTATGTCATGCTTTTCTTGCCATTTTTAAAACCCATTTCCCCCCCTCCCACACCCCCACAGTCACAGTTTATTATTCTACTGTACCCCCCTCCAAAAAGTCTGTCACCCTACACACATTTTTAATATCGCTAATGTAGAACCCCATTTATCATATGTAAGGAACATCTTTTTAGTTTCAAACATAGAAATGTAATTGAGAAATTAGTTAACAAGAAATCCTCTGATGCTTTCCAATACCATCCATCAGCTATTTGTCATCTTTTCCCTTTTCCACAGTCCTCTTCCCTGGGTACCTCAAGTGCTCACCCATTGATACAAGTGGCCCTATTCTTTTGGTATTTCTAGTCTCTTTAAGTCCAGCTCTTCTTCCAACAGCCGTTCCACATGTTCAATTTCTTCTAGAGCAATTAATGACATTAATTTGTACTAATAGCAGCAATTCTTTGTCTTGGTTCTTTAAAATTATTATTATTATTATTATTAAGCATTTATATAGCGTAGGCAATGTACCTGGTGCTTTACAGAGACTAAAATAGACACGGTCCCTACCCGAGAGCTTACAATCTAAAGACATGGGGAAGGGAGACAGGGAAGGGGGAACAGAGGGAGAGACAAGGGATGCGACATTCATGAGGATGCGAGAATTCAAGTGCATGTTCTTGGCTTGGTTACAGTAAATTGGGAGTTTACAGATAGCAGGTGGGGGGTAATCCTGGGTGAGGATGGTTAGCAGGAGTTAGGAAGGGCGGAGCGGAAGAGGTGGGTCTAGAGGAGGGACTTGAAGGCGTGGAGGGTGGGGGCAAGGCGGACGAGGGCAGGGAGGGAGTTCCAGGTGTGCATGATAACTGCTGCAAGCTTTACAGATCCTGTCGTACAGGAGACATTGAACTGATGGGTATAAATTATAAAACATCTTTTTGTAAATTCTTGTAGATTTAGGAAGTATTAGCTTGTAGTTTCAACACCAATGAGACAAAGGCCCTTTTCAAGTAGGTGGGGGGGGATAGGGAGGCAGTGCGGGGGGGCCGGAGGTTCCCACAGACCCACCCACCCCTCCATGCACCTCCACCCATCCACACGCATGGAACATCTGGCATTGGCACCCGTTGCTCTGTGCATGGGTGATGGGTGGAGGTGGGTGTTACGCGGGAGTGCGCACACACACACACACACACCGGCCGTAACATTCCCACGGCCACCCATCCATTGCCCCCACACCCGCTGCAGCATTCAAATGGACCCACACACACCCACACCTGCACACATGGGCGGGGGTCGAGGCATCCATTTGAAAAGGGCCAAAGAGTGAGGGATGGGTGTAGCTGCAATGGTTTAGTGGAACAGGAACGTGGGGGAACGGCGCTCCAGCACTTTTCCTGTGGCCCCCCTCAGCAGCCTTGGGGGAGAGGGGGGCTCTCATGAAGAGTTCCTGCCCTTTTAAAATTTCCACTACACCACTGTGCAGCTGTAATAGGTGCAGCTGCACTGGGGCCCACATGCATGTAGTAGAATGCATATGCGGCACACTGGAGGGGCGTGCCCCAGCAGGCCGGGGGCTCATTCCCACCTAGCTGTGCCCCTGGTAACAAGTCGCGCTGGTCTGTATCTGGAATCTTAAATCCTTCTTACATACCCTAAAGTTTCAGGACTCCTGTACCTAGAGAATAGGGAATCCAGCTAAAGTGGCACTGTCCATGCAGCCTTTTTAGTATTTGCGTCTTTATTCTGTGTTCCTTACTCTGTCTGGCCTTGGAGGAAAACGTGTGTGTATTGGAAATCTGTACAGCAGGCAGAGAGAATAGGGTGAGCCTGAGGGCAAAAGAAAGCCAACAGGCACAGGAAATAACCAGAATATGGGGACAGGATTAGCAGAGAGGGAAGATGGAGCAAAATAGGTGCCATCTTGAAAGTAAATAGGTGGTACAGAGAGATGCAAGGCAGCAAAGCAAGGAAATATACCTGTACCTACATACTAAATGATTGTTCCAGAGAAGCAGACTTGTGGTTGTGATGTCACACCATAACCCCTCCTATTAGCCTTAGGCCCCTTGTAGTATGGAAGGGCCTAAATATGTACTACATATTGCAAAAAAAATCAGTCATAAAATAAATCTCAAATTAACCCAAATAAAAGACAAATTCGTCAACTATAAATCATTTACATTTACTACACTCATTTCTTCAAACAATTTTTTTTCCCTGGCTTTGGTTGTGGCAAAGGGTGATTTCAGACGTTACGGGCGGGCGGTTCACCACAGTGAACCCCCAGGGGGGGTGAACAGAACAACTGCGCCCCGGGGTGAAAAGAAGCCCCTAACAGACGGGACGGGACGGGGACCGGGACCACGTCCAGGAACCGGGCCGACCCATCACGGACCGGGGCAGCACAACAGATGTGCAGCCGATCCCCAGCCATGGTCAAAACTCTCAGAAGGCACCGGGCAGGGGCGGGACACAGACATGGCCGCTGAAGGGCAAACGAAGCCAGACGGCACAAAAGGGAACGCCCACACAAGGGAAACGGGAAGGGAGGGGGGAAGAGGGAGAACAGGCTGACAGGTACC
>QEPC01000089.1:19625-33862 GCA_003113815.1 Sphenodon punctatus
AAATAAATAAATAAATAAATAAGAAGGAAGGGAAGGGTTCAAATCATGGGTCTATGTCATGGTTACACACACTCTCCTTGAATGCATGCCCTCATCTTCATGCTCTTCCCCCTCAGCAAGCTCCTTCAGCTCTTGAGGGAGAAACTGCACCAATGGGCCAGATCCAGGAATAGAGTCAAAAGTAAAATCTTTACCCAGTTCTGATTCTGTTGGAACCGGGCTTTTTGTTTGGTCAGAACAGAAATCAGACCAAATAAGATATTATGGTCATTTGTGCATGTGCAAAACAGTGCTAGCCATAACCGGTCGGTGGTGGCAGCAGCGGTGGCATGAAGAGCCTCAAGTCCCAGCTGAAGAAGCATGAGATGTCGGTTGGGGGAGGCAGCGGGGGACTGATTGCTGATTAGAACAAATATGATGACCAATTGATGAAGAAAGAAAGCCATAACCAAAATGATGCTGGTGCCATTTTGGTTATGGGCAGTGCCATTTTGCGTGTGTACAAAATGGTCCAGCAGCTATTTTGCACATGCACAAATGGCCAGATTTTTTTTTATTATTTTGACTAGGGTTTTGATCAAAAAAGATTCTGATCAGAATTCAGGTCAAAATAATGGACAACTGTTCCATTTTCATGGAAGTATCTGCAAAAATGAAACAGTTGTTCTGAACCATCCCTATTCAGAAATTGGAAAGGGGCCAAATAAATGCAGTCAAATTTCACCCATGGACCAGAGTGTCCCCACTCCATACTGGCTCAGCGATGTTCAAACTTTTAGACCCCTCACTCACTCTCAGTTCCACAATGGTACTTGAGTTCCACCCCCTACACACACACACACACACGTATGCACACCTTGCGCCTTCTCACTCCCCCCCCCCTTAGCTCTTGCCCCCATCTCTCTATCCTTTGCCCCTTCATTCTTTCTCCCCCTTGCTATCCCACCATTTTGGAAATTCCCTCTAGTTCAGTTAGAGTGGAGCTAGGAGTTTGGCAGCTGTGCTCCTTCTCGCACCTTCCTCCCTCCCAGGATTCCTTCCATGTCCCCCTTCACCCCAGTATGAGAGCCGCAGCCCTAGCTCTCCTCAAGACAGATAAGCACAGATGTGGCATAAATGGACAATATTATGTTCCTAGTGCCCTTCTGCTGCACCAACTCCCCTTCAAGGTTTTCAGCAACACAAATGCCTTTTCATTTTCTTGCAGTTGTAGCTGCAAGAAAGTTAAAGGCAGAACCACTCTCCATTATAAACAGGGGACTGCTGAAACTCCAATATTGCGGAAACTGCTTGAGCTACAGTTCTGAAAATTTATCCATTGCTTATTTTTCTGGGGATCGTCGTATGTGCAAAGTTTGAAGAAGATCCAGCCAGAAAATCAAAGGTTATAAAAGTTAATTGGTTGTGGTCAATAATGTACAGCATCCCAGCTATTTTGAATCATTGATATCTCCTCCCTCCTGACATATTGAGCCCCCAGATTTCAGAGTCTTGGAGCATGAGATCTAGATCAAGTGTGACCGTAGTGTGATAATGATTGGTGCAGTCAAAAATGAGTTATTAAACATTACAAAATTAGTTCTGCCACCTGGCACATTCGCAGTCAAGCAGCCACTGGCCATCATTTGTGTTGTTTAAAAAAACAGTATAAGGAATGTTACATGACTCTGCTTTTGGAGCCAGCTCGGTCACAAAGACTTTAAGCTCTAGTCAGTTTCATGTCAATTACCCTCTGGCCTCACTTCAAACTTTTGACTCTGTATGAAAAGTCTGAACTTTTCATACCAAGTGAAAAGTTGCAGACTTTTCACTCCATATGAAAAGTTGCAGACTTTTCACACAGTCAAAAGTACGGAGTGAGGCCAGAGGGTAATTGACATTAAATTGACTAGAGCTTCCTTTTGCTGGCTTTCTGAGGCAAGATAGTAATTGTCACACCAACCCACCTTTGTTCTTGGGGGGGGGGGGGCGCTGCGGACCCTTGGAGCAGCCAGGACCGCCCCCCGCCCCTAAATAAGGCACCACACAGCCAATAGCAGAAATGGCAGCAGCAGCACCTGACGAATCACCGCGGCAGTGGGTCGCTAGGACAACCCACTGCCGCACTGAGATCACGGATCCCCTGCTTTCAACCTCACGTGGCGTGAGGTCACCACTTGTACCGATGTGGCGATCCGCACGGCTACAGGCATGTCAGGAGGGGCAGTTATAATGCCGGCGCTGTGAGGCACACAGCGCTCGTAATCAGAGCAGAGAAACCATCCCCCAAGAGCAACCTAAGTGTGCATTTATTGTCTTTATTTCCTAGTGTGTATTGTAGAACCTTGTAGTGCTTTGTGACTGTGTTCCCTGTGTATTCTCCCTGTGCTTGACTGTGGGTGTGGGTGCAGTGAGTAGAAGAGGTGCAAGACCATACCTACCCTGAGGGTTCCTTCCCTACCCCTTGACAAGCGAGAGCCCCTATCCCTCATTCGCTATTCTGGTACCTTGCCCTCCCATACCCCACTTGTCACCAACTCTACCAGCCCCCCTTCCCTGTGTGTGAGTGACAGTAGAGTGTGTGGGTGGTACAAGGCCATACTCTCACACCAAAGCTCTGTGCCCAATGATGATAGAGGCCTGTTCATACTATCCTGACGGGCATTGTTTCCCCCGCAAGTCCTAGCGAGAGCAAGAGTGTGGGTCCTTTTGTGTGTGTGAGGTCTGCTTGGGTGATCTCCGCTGCCCTAGCCCAGTGACAGTAATTGACATGAAACTGACTAAAGCTTAAAGTCTTTGTGACAGAGCTGGCACCTGATAAAGCTATGTGATTTTAAAAAGCAGAGTCACATAACTTCCCTAATGCTGTTTTTTCTAACACCACAAATATTGGTCAGTGGCTGCTCAAATGCGCATGTTTCATTTCATTTCACCTTTTATTTGTATCCCGCTCTCTCTTGCCAGCCAGCAGAACTGTACAACAGTATAGTTTATTATTATAGTTAGCCACATGGCCGTCACTAAAAAGGCAGTATAACAAGGCAGAAATTATTAAAACACACATAAAATAAATCAACAAATTTCAAATATAATAAAAAAAATAAAATATACAACGCATACAAACATCACCCTATGTCCTATTTATTTCCTTAAGTCCAGAATCCAGGGAGAAAAAGAAAAAGACTTGTAATACAAATTCAGTTATACTGTAGGTAGATACATAAGTAAGCATACCTGCTATTGACAGGGAGCTGTTTAATTGGATGGCATGCAGGGAAACAGGTTAAAAAGGGAATAGTGCTAGCTCCAACTATTAATAAACGGGTCCCTAGGCACCTCCTGATAAGGACATAAATCATCTCCCATTCATCATAAATCTCCATAAGGACATAAATCATCTCCAAATCATAAACCATTCAACACATTGTGCACCCCTAATAAACTTTCAGGCTTAGGAGCCAATTGTTGGCGAGTTTGGGCTGCTCTAGGAGCAAAAACTGCCACTGCTTTAGTTCTCTTAGGGTCAGTATCGCTAAGCAAGAAAATCAATTGTTGAAGGAAAGGGCGAGAAGGATTCCAGCCGGTAACAGCCTGTAGTTTATGTCGATGGTTCACATATAAAGGACATTTAAACAGATAATGAACCAAATCCTCCACTTCCATTCCGCATATACATATGCGCTCCCAGTAGGGGATAGACCTATATCTCCCCTCCAGTACTGCCGTTCGCAAAGAGTGAAAGCGGAGGCGGGTAAATGCGGTCCTAAGCTTTGGGTCGAGTAGCTGGTTTATATAAGGGGCTCCTCCGCATTTGGGTATCAAATATTTATAATAGGGGCAGGTCTTTGTGTTATCCACTGCAGCCCTCAGATTCTGCCTGTCAATATCATAAATCCTTAACTTTAGCATCTTTATCACCCCCTTACTTGGTTTATCATGCAGATATAAGTCTGAGAACCCTAGGCTACCAAGGATGGCCTCAATAGCCATCCACTACCTATCCCTTCCTCTTTCCCTATCCGAAAGCTCTTCACGCCACGCCAATTGGGCTAGAGAGGCCTCCGGGGACTCTCTGAACTTAGCCCAGAAGGACAGGACACGGAATTTTATTATGGCATCAGTCGAGAGACTCCCTAGTTCCAGGTTAATCAGTGCTGACTTTGTGGACCGAGGCACTGCCAAAATTCTTTTCCAGATGTTATTCACTTCCGCTTCCAGCATTACCCACTTTTGAGACCCTGGCCCCCAGACTGGAGTTCCATATAGCGCACCTGCCAAGACTTTTACTTCTATCATTCGCTTAATGGCCAAGATATTCTGTTGACCATATTGCATGTAAAATCGATATATTGCTAGGAGTTCCATCCTTAGTTTATGTTTTATTGCACTCCAATGGGCCTTCCAAGATCCATTATAGGCAAAAATGATGCCCAAATATTTGAATGTAGCAGAACTGATATTTTAATGTTTAATAATTCATTTTTGGCTGCCCCAATCATTATCACACTACACCAGCACTTGCTCTAGATCTTACACTCCAAGGCTGCAGACCCAAAGACCCAGCTCAACATTAACTGAGGGGGGTGGGGCTGGTACAAGGGATTGTGATAAGGGTGGATCCTCCATGGGAGTGTCAGTGCGGACGTGTCCTTCCCCAAACACTCCTCAGACCATCAATGTGCCCCCAGTCTATCCCCACTGCCTACCTGCCTCCCCCAGCTTCCCCCTCACTAAGCTATCATTTTTTTCCTTTTTGAGCATTAATTTATCATAATTCCACAAAGAATTTTTTTTTTCAAAACTGCCTTAACTCTGTTTACATGTATACAAATTGTGTACAATTTATACAGTGAACTTCTGACACTGTTACTGTAGACAATTGTACAGATTCGGACTGATAGAATGAAATTGTGTAAGAAAGGACAGAGTTAAGGCAGTTTTGAAAAAATTGCTCATTAATTATGATAAATTAATGCTCACAAAGGAAAAAATTTGATAGTTTAGTGATAAATATTAATGAAATTATGTATGGTAAGGAATTAAGTACATATCTTACCTTTATGTTGATGGTAAATTATGAAATATAGATAGAAAATGTGGACATAATTTCCATGCTTTTGGGCATTTATGTTTTGTTGCAATGTATGTTTTGAAATGTTTTTTGAATTGGAATTGAAATTAATTTTCATGTTTTTTAGAGTTTAAGCTAGAGAAAAAATGTATGTTGTGAAATGGCTTTGAAAAGGAAAGTTTTTTGTTTTGGAAATGGTTCTGCCTTTAACGTTTTTTTAAACTGTTAAGTTTTTTGTTTTTGAAACAAAGAGTTTTTTGTTTTCTGTCTTCCTGTCTTTTCAAGGATGATCTAGGCTTAGTTCATGTACCTGTTGCCAAACTTTACTCTCTATATTCGAGAAATTAGTAGACCTGCAGCAAATACTGAATTTGATGAATCTGGTACATTCCCATTCATTTTAGCAAAGCACATATGAAAGCAGTCTTCACTTCCATCCTGGTTTGTGTTTTCAAAGCTTTGTTTTGATTCTTCCCTTCAGTATTTCTGTCATTACATCACTTTGTCATTTCAGCATTTGTCACTTTGGTATTTGGGACTTCATACACATTGGTATTTGGGCATTTGTTATTTGGTTGTTGGAACAGTTTGAGGCCTGATTCTTTTTCCTGCTGTCAGACCTGCTGTTATGAGTGTTGAGTCAGACACACCTATGCTTTCCAGATCTAATCACATATGTCTTTATTGATACATTTGTTTCAGGCTTCCTGAAAAACAACTTACACAAGCTATACAGCATCTAATTACAGCCTTTCCCCAATACCCTCAGAATCCCCAACACATAAATCAGCTAGGTTGAGGAGAAAATGTTTACCTGCAGAATAATGGTCTTTTCCCCTGGGAGCGACAGGAACCCAACAAATGACTCTCCTCCTAAAACCTGTGGGTGTTGTTCTCCAATACCCTTGATCTGGCCATAACTTTGATATCCCTGGGTTCAAGATAGAAAAACTCCTCTTTTTTTGGCTAAAAGCCTCCAACTCAAATGTCATGTTGATATTAATTATCTTTGTTTTCCTTAAATTCCAGAAAGTTAACTGAGTTTTAGGTTGTTTTTCTCATAATTTTGGCGGGATCATTCCAACTGGCATCTGGTTCACATCTCTTCTACTGACTTGAGCTTTGTCCTCAGTGACCATGACTATTTTTAGACACAACACCCTTGGTGCGCTGGGGTGTCACATATGATCCGGCCCCACCAGATGTTCACCACTGGTCGGGGTAGATGTTACCTCTGATTGTGGCAGGGCTACCACAGGATGTGTACTGGACTCCTGGCCAGCACACATCCCATGGTAAGCCCTGCCATGGTCTGGGGTAGGCAACCTTGGACCGTGGTAAAGCGGGCCGTCATGTCTGATGGCCTGCTCCACCTAACCATGGCTGGCCCAGTTCTGGGCGGGCGTAGTAGCCTGATAGGCTGCTGCACTCACCCATCAGGGAGAAAGTGGGGCTGCGCTGAGGAGCACAGGGGCATGTGGACCCACATCTGCACATCCCCCGCCCTCTCTCTGTCCCCCTCCCCAGCTGCCTGACCTTTTGTTCAGCAGTGGGGCTAAGCCCACCCCAGGGTGAGGGCTCTCACCCTTGGGTGGGTTTAGGCATGGCAGGCGAAAAGTCCATCACATCTGAAAATACCCCGTCAAAGGTATAGCTAGCACAGCAACAGGCAGTGCAGCCGTACAAGGGCTCATGGGCCCCAGTCACTGGGAGATCCCCTATGGCTCAGAGATATGGGGGATGGGGGTGCATTCCATCTTCTGCACCAGGGCCTATTCCAACCTAGCTTCACCACTGGGCCATGGTCCTTCCTCAGCAAATTTCTGATATCTGAACATAATCATGTGTATCCTTCTAGCTATTAACTAGCTATGTATGCTTAAGCTAGCCAAGCATGAGCTAAGTCTGTACATCAGCCTAGGCTCAAACAGGCCTCTAAGCCTACAGCCAGTATGGTACTTTGAGTCTTAAGCAGTACTATTTTGCAGGCTTTTTGAAATCTTTGTATGTGAAAAAGATTGGTCCATCTATGTAATGTAATCCAGCAGAAAGTCATGAAAGCACCAAATAATGAAGAATACATTGCCAAAGAGATGAAGTCAGCAAAGTCCCAGATAACGAAACACCAATGTGATGAAATCCCAGATAATAAAGTGATGAAGTACCGGATACTGAAGTAATGAAGAATCAAAGAAACATGGTGGGAGAGTTTTCAGGATCAGGTCCAGGGAGCTGGTATGGGATTGGGGTTCAAGAGTCATGGTGGAGATCAACACACAGACCAAGGGAACAGGTGTAGCTAAGGCAGAACTGGACAAGAGGAGGCAGGGCCAACACTAGATTGAGTAGACTCCTTGGGCAGTCATGTAGGGGGCTCACTGGACAATAATGTAGCGGGGCAAATCCCGCAGACACCAGGCCCCCTCAGAGCAGATGCCAACCCCCAGTAACCAGACTCGTCAGTAGGATCCAAAGGACCAGGTTCTAAATGGGAGGATCAGAAGGGCCAGCCACCTGCTGGTTCACACACTAGGTTCAGGAAGCGTAGAGCTGGTCCAAGGTACTTGTAGAAAGGAGGAGGAGAAACACTGAAAGTAACAACAGGAAGAGGCTGGGAATCAGGAACTTAACTGATGATCCACCCAGCTTCCTGTGGTTACTAGATGGCCTTATATACAGGCCAGCAACCAACCAGAAAACTAGGGGCATAGAGTGTGGATGAGGAGTAGTGTGGCTACAGCGCCAGCCTCTATCAGGTTATAGAGGAGTAACTGGATGCCACACCCGTCAAGGACTACACTATTCCCCTTGAAGGCACCCCTGTGGGTAAAGATTTCCTTGAGGATAGACAACAGCAACCTGATTCAGGCAAAGCTAATACTCATTAGGGAGGGTGCAGAGCCCTGGCCAAGTAGAGAAAGGAACCCCAACAGGAGGGAGGAAATATATCCAACACACACAAGCTAACATACCCTTTAAATCCCAGGGAGTAGGAGTGTAGATTGTGATGAAGACAAACCTTCAGAGGAATAAGGGAACACTAGGAGGGCCCAGTAAATTAAGGAGGAAGAGGGGGGAAACGATTCAATAGAGTTAGTAATCTAATACACAAAGGACAGAGAAGGGGAAAGGGCAAGACATACTGTAAACCCAAGGGAAGGGAGGCACAAGAGGAGCAGAGAAATACAAACACAATATACAATAAACACGCAAAACACTTGACAACCAGAAATCTGAAGGATCACAGGATTAGAAGAGCAGTTAATCTACACTCTGAGCATAAGCTCAGTCACCAGCAGTGATTTCCCAGGTTTAAGTAAGCTGCTGCCACTGTAGCTAGCTGTGGTTCATTTCCTTGATTGTTTCTGCTCTTTGCAGAGTTCTTAAAGGGGCCACACCTTCATCTGTCAGGCAGAGCATAGGGGTGAAGGTGTTTATGCCGTACAGCTGTAGTACTCAGGGCCCCAGTTCAAGCCTGGGTCCTTACATCAAGTATGCCTAGACAATGTGTAGAAAGGAAGTGGTGGTAATTTCTTACTTGCCAGTTACAATCCATTCTCATCATTGTAAATCAGTCTCTATCCTGCTTTAGGATTCTTCTGGATGAAATGTGCTGCAAATATTTCATCATTGCAACATAATGAGAACATTCAAACTCCCTGAAATTAGCCCATGTCTATAACTCAGACTTCTTCTACTGAGTACAAGATGTTGGTACACTCATTCTATAATTGCTCTGTTAGATCTATTCCTTTGATGCTACTATGGAGAAAACCAAACATGTCAGGATCAAACAGATGTAAATTACTGTCATTTTTTACACTAACTTCATTGTGTTAAAAGTTGAAAGGTGTAATTTATACAGGTGATATCCATGACTGACTGAAACATTCAAAGTTCTAATCATCTTGGTTCACATATTCGTGTGATACCATCATCTAGACTAATCTGAAAGCCATTGTCTCTTAAGGCTCCTGAAGCTCTTAGAATTATTTTGTTCTGGCAATTTTGCTGTCACTTTGCTAAATACCATCACTTTAAAATACTGGTGAGATGGAGTGGGGGGTATTCTCTGGTGAGCCCATTTTTTGTTAATTCAGATGGGGTAATATACATAATATGATGGAATTTGGAATAAGCTGATATCTTACCTGCAGTCTTTCTCACAGCAGAGATACATCTCCAGCATCCCATAAAGCCTTTTACATAGGGATGCATTGATTTCTTCAGTCACTGAATGCATTTCCTGTGAATGCTGGGTGTTAAAATTAGCATAGAAAAGCAAATTCAGTATACTACTTCATTTTCCTAGCACAATTCAGCACAAGAAAAGTCTGGAATTTTAATCTGCAAGTTGTGTTGCGACCTTCTCTGCAACAGAAGAGCTAAAAGTACATTCCAAATGTTATTTAATGCACATCACATGGCTTCTGATGAACAAAAACTGCTGAGAACATCAGCACACAGCAGCATGAATGTTGGGATATGCCAGCAGGTGGGACCCAGTTTTTATCTGCTAGATCCATAACAGAACAGTCAAAGTTCACACTGGGATGCTCCATTATTTACCATGTTTATTGTAGTAGCGCCTAATGACTTCATTAACATAGGCAGGGTACGACACAGAGGTCACCTTTTGACAAATAGATATTACCCAGTAGTGAAGCCTTAAATCAATATTACCCATGCATTGTTCACACATCAGGAGCTCTAACCAACATTATTCAGGAGTAGCAAGCAAAGTATGAACTCTGTAAGGAGCTGAACTCAAACCAGCACCTTGGGGGTCCTGGACACAGCATCTGACGTTTATGACCAATACCAGTTCCTGCTGGCCACGCCCCAGTACTGGCCATAACAACTCTCCCAGTGCTGGTCAGGCCACACCCCTCCTCAGCCTCACTCCACACCCTCAGCTTCCTGGCTGGCTGCTGGCCTGTAGCCACAGGAAGCTAGGTGAATCGTCAGTTCCTGTCTTGCCTTTCTGTGTTTCTACCTTTTGTGTCTCCTCCACACACCTTGGACTGGCTCTGCACCCCCTAAACCTAATGTATCTTTCTGACCTTCCTTTCTAGAAACTGTTCCTTCTGATCCTGCAGGCAAGTCTGTCTGCCTAGATATACAGTGGCTTGATGTCTGCTACAATGGGGCCTTGGTATCTGTTTAATGTGCCCACCATGTGAGTTCCCTGAAGAGCCAACTCTGCCTCATCCATCCACTCCATCCTGTCTTGTCCATCCTGCTCCCTTGGTCTATGGGTTGATCCCCATTTTGACCCTAGGACCCTGCCCTTCAGTCCAGTACCACCGTGGACCCTGATCCTTCACAAACTCTCCTGCCATGTATCACTGGACCTTGTCCGCCACTGCTCTCTCTGCCCTAGCCTGAAACCCCTGACAGACTCCTGAAAAAGGAGTGCATACTCCTCTTTGCTTTGTACTTTGAACTAACTATAATGTGAACACTCTACTTCAAAGTAAAAAGAGACGGATAACATTGTTTATGTCGTGTCCATTAAGGGGACGTCGAGAAGCAACTACTGTTTGCAGCTGCAGTGTGAACAGGATTGGAGTAGTTACTTTGATTTTAATTAGTTGGAAGTAGTTACTTTTGTTTCTCACTGTTTGTTGGAACATGACCAGAGTAATCTCTCATGTGGAGTCCTGCAGGGATCTGTTCTGTCCCCTCCCCTGTTCAACGTGTATATGCAGCCACTCAACAAAGTGATCAGGAGTTTTGGCGTGCGGTGTCATCAATATGACAATGACACCCAGGTGTACCTCTCTTTTTCAACTGACCCAGGCCCAGCAGTCTCGGTGCTTACTCGATGTCTGACGGCTGTGGAGGACTGGATGAGGGCTAATCAACAGACTGAATACTGACAAGACAGAGGTGATGTTGGTGGGTAAGACGATGGAGATGGTGACCCCCATCATTGATGGGGTCTGCCCTCCATTAGTCTCCCAGGTTCGGAGTCTGGTGGTGCTCCTCAATTCGCAGGCTTCGGCCGTATGTTTCCAATCATCAGCTGTCAGTTATCCAAACCATATGGAAGGAGAGAAGCTAGAGTGACTTGAAAATGGCAAATACTTGGGGAAAAAACATGATTAACGAGATCCCTCTTCTTCCATTCCAGCCCCTTTTATCTCCATGACTGCAGGGCCTCTAATGATTGTTTTTTCAAACCCAAGTCTCTAATTATTATTGCTACCTGTCAACATTTATTAACAAGCCTGAGTAATGAGACGTGATTGCCAAAGCTTTGGAAAGGCTTTTTCTGACAATTTTCTCTGTTCACATCAATGTGCAATGTGTACTCTTGATGGCCCTTTTCTCTGGGAGTGTGGGTTTCTTTTTTTGTTTTCTTAAACAAAATCATGTCTGACTGTTAACGTATATATCTGCTTAAGAAAATCTGTCTTTTTTTCTCTGCCAGAACCAAGGTGCAAAACAGGCCAGTGGGACCAATTAAGAAACAGGAGATGTTAGCTCCCCATCTAGTCATTTTAACAGCTCAGATATATCAAAAATTGAGCTGACTCTGTTCCCTCTCCTAAGGTCCCATATGACAGCTGTACAGGCTCTTTCCCTCAAACCACTGGAAATATATCTGCCTTCAAGATTGCATTACTTTTGTACTGCCATTCAGAAGTTAGTCACTTCCAGTGAATGCATTGTAACTAAACAGCGTGCTGTCAGTCTTTGAAGGCAATTCTCAAACTAATAATATTGGCCACAATCTACAAACCACACTGGTATAGTCCCATTGAAGTCTACATGGTCTGCTCTCAAGTAAGTGGTTTGTGGCTTAAATCCTCTGCTACCCAATTGGGAATGAATTATTGCTATTAAAAATAAGATAGATTGACCAGAGCCATGTTCACATGCATGGACTAATCTCCATAGGTACTTACTTTGGTAGTGATAATCCACTAGGAGTGGATTACCCTAGGAGTTAAGGACTGTGTCAGCAGTCAATATTAGGTATTAAGTATCTTAACACATGATAGTTAATGCCCTTTCTTTGTTCACATGATCACTTCCCTGTAGTGACAAGCTACTCCATAGTCTGTATTCCTCTTTAATCAAGAGTATGTACCCCAAGAGAAAGCCACCCTTATTTCACCTTAAACCCCATTTTTGTGTGAACAGCAGCAGAGTTAAATGGTAATTCCTTCAGTGAGAGTTTGTGAGAACAAATCCTATATTAACAGACACATTTCTTTCAAGTATTCTCTGTTGTTATTAATAGAAATCTTGTACAGTTCACTATCTAATCCAAAACCCACTGAAGTCAATGGAAAACTTTTAGAGGCCCTGAAACATCTCATGCTACTACCTAAATAGAGATTAAGGCTCCAGTCCTGCAAAGAATCACATGCTTAACTTTGTACATCATAAGTATTCCAGTTACGTCAATAAAACTACTCCCAAGCTCAACAGGTGCAGCATCCTTGCAGCATCACACCTACGTTGTATTCTTTGTCCAAAGGCTGGCCATCTCAGAAGCTCATTCTCATAAAAGATTTTCTTAGACAGAAAAATAGAAAAGCGATATAAGGAGATTTCTGTTCATTCGCACCCAACCAATAAAGGCTGGAAATTCAGAATTAAATCTAAAATTGTGCTCTTTGTGTGCACAGAGGCAGTAAGGTTAAGAGTCTGAGAACAGATGCACTTCAGCAAAATAGTACAAGCTAAGGAAAGCAGTTTGGCTGTCAATTTATATTTCCTGCCTATTGTTTATGTGACTGATTTCCTACACCTGCAAAATGTGGCACATGGAGTAGAAGGAATACACCTTTGACTCGCATACCAGCAGAACTGAATGCATCCCCAAAGGACAAAGGTTACATTATATGGACATCAGTGGGCTATACAACATTCAGCATGAATTTGTAGCTGGGTGCACTGGAGTGTCTTCGTTTTCAGCTGCACCTGCTCCTAGAGGCCTCTGGCCCTACTTGCCTGGCTCCCAGCAGCTTAGTTCAAGGGCTAGAGCAGCCTAGACGGAGCTGCTAGAGCTAATTGGGTACAGGATTGGATGGGGATGGTCACATCGATGATGAGAAGCCCTTGGTATTTAAGGCTGGGCTGAGAACATAGTAGAAGAGATCACCAGGAAAGCCTAGAGTGAGGCCTGGAGGAAGGTGTTATCTCCAGCTAGGGGTTTAAGAACTATAAAACAAAACTCTTGAGTGAAGACTGGTGCCTGTTTGGGGGGAAACGAGGCACAGATCCAGGGCACAGACTCCTGTGCAGGTATTGAATTCAGGCAAACCTGTTACAGAGTTGGTCAGTAGAACTTCAGGGGTAACTTAAGGCACAATCCTCCATCTATTAAACTCAGTGGCAAAACTTCCATTGAAATTAATGGTGGATTCTCATGAGCTTCCTCAACCTGCATTAGTTACTCTGGAACAGCTAACATGCTTGAAGTGCTCTTCTGAGGAGTGGTACAGGTACCTCATGCTAATTGTAAGAACACTAGGGTAGATAAAATTAGTGTGGATGCAGCAAGGATGAGGTCCTGGGCAAAATGGCGATATGGGCCACCTCCTAGCCTAGGAATGTTTGATGGGTATAGATTGATTCACTCATAAGGAAAAGGGGCATTCCAGGAGGGGTAGGAATACAATTTTGTGGTTTATTTATCTAATAAGATCTTAACAAATTCAGAAATACATGTTCTTAATAAAGGTCTTTCGCTCATTCCAACATCCAGTCCCAGTCCATTTCTGTTAAGAATAGATTTATATAAATTCATTAGGAAGTTGAGACTTAGGGAATATTTCAAAAAGTATGCATATTCAGACACCAGTATATTTTGAAGCAGCTCATCTTTCATTCCATCAGGGAATGGTAGTTCCTCCATCCAGGTTTTTCAGAAAATGTTTCTGAGGGACATTGATTGTTTGTTTAGAAAGACAACGAACACTTACATGTCTGGAACAACTGTAGTAGAAAGGAAGGAGCCATCATTCAGGATTTGGTTAAAGATAAAGACATTATTAAACCTGCAGAGAAAGATGAGCTATCATAGTAATGAATTATGTGGATTATGAAACAGTTACTATTATTATTATTATTATTATTATTAAACATTTATAAAGCGCCAGTAACAACCTGGCGCTGTACAGAACATATAATCAGCTGCGGTCCCTACCTGTGGCTTACAATCTAAAAG
>QEPC01000089.1:33962-50773 GCA_003113815.1 Sphenodon punctatus
GTGCGCGGGTGCTGTCCAGGGGGTGGCCCCTCGCTGTCCTCGCAACGGCCACAAAACGGCCGCTGCCCTTTTGTCGCCGCCCAAGGGCTGCCGCCCACTGGGGGCGGGCGGGCAGCTTTGGCCTGGGGCCTGGGCTGAGCCCTCCCAGGGGGTGGAGCCTCGCTCACCTGCAGGGGATGAGCCCTGCTGTTGCTATGGCGGCTGGGGGCTTCTGGCTGGCTGGGGGTGGAGCCCTGCCGCAATGGCTTCTGGGGGCTTCAGGGGGCGGGCGGGCAGCTTTGGCCTGGGGCCTGGGCTGAGCCCTCCCAGGGGGTGGGTTACTATGAATCATATTAATGATTCATCCTTTTATAGAAGATGCCTCAGAGTGTATTAATATCATTATGAAATAGATATCTATAGGTTTAGAAGAAGGTCTTCTTCTGGGTTATGTAATTGAATCTGAATATAATTTTTTTTAAACTAAACATCCAAGAATCCCTGTTATTTATATGGTACCATGGATACATATAGGAGTCTTGCCTTCACTAGTTAGACCCATAGTATCAGGCTCCAATTCTATATTAGAACTAATATCAAAATATGTGGATTATTTCTTAAAACGTTTTGTGGTGAAACCTAATCATACATCAGGGACACTATGGATCTTATTCACAAATTCATTACATATGATCAAGATATATCTTGCTACATCTTAGTAACTTTGGCTGTTAGGTCCCTTTATACCAACATTCCTCAACAGGAGGTCATAAAAATAATAAGGAACATTTTGGAAAATAGAGATACATTAAAACCTCCAACTCATTTCATAGTTACTTTGGCATGCATTGCTTTAGAAAATAATTATTTCAAGTTCAATGACAATTTTTATTGGCAGATAAAAGGTATGGCAATGGGTTCTTCAATGGCTCCTGATTTAGCCAACCTATATATGGGTTGTTTTGAGGACAAATTCATAATAAATTCTGAAGTTAATCAGGATTTTTTTCCAGTACATTAAACTTGGGTTAAGATACATAGATGATGTATTTTTATTATGGGATGAGAATATGACAAGACTTTATGGGATTTTATGGTGGGCTAAATAAGAGGGATACTAATATCCAATCTGAAATTTCTTATCATGAATATACAAGGCCCTTTTTACACAGATGGAGGGGGTGGGGGGATGGGTGTTTTGCCATGGTGTGTGTGTGTCCTTTTACATGGATACACGCCCACCTCAACCCACAGAGCCTCCTCTGGTTTTCTGGAGGGCTTCATGAGTGGAGGTGGGAGTTGTACGGGAGCACGCACCCCCACCCATCCAGCTCGGTGTTCACACGGACGAACACCGAGCGGACACCTGACCCCCCCACCGACTGTTGGCTGTTTACACAGATGCCGCCCCACACACCCGCCCAAACACCAAGCGGGGGGTGGGGGGGGGTGTCCATGTGAAAACAGCCCAAGATCCATTATTTAGATGTCTTAATTATGAAGGAGAAGATCATTTCATTACAATATAGAAAACCAACCTATTTATTTATTTATTATTTCTATTTCTACCCCGTCCTTCCCAGAAGGCTCAGGGCAGCTTACAAAACGAATAGTTTTTTACATTACAATAGCTGTCACCCACAACGTATGATTGAGAACATACCTAAAGGTCAGTTTTTAAGATTACGGAGGAACTGCTCTAATATTTCTGATTTTTTATATCAGTCGAAAGAACTGAGTTTAACATTTTTAAAATGAGGATAGCCTAAAGATTTTTTAAAAGGCGCTTATAAAATGGCATTAGATACTCCTTGAGAAGTCCTCCTTAGACCCAAACAGAAAGAAAACAACAGATTGCTATGCAATTTGACATCAAATCCTATCAATCAGAGGGTGAAACATATTATTTCGAGACACTGGAGTATTCCATGAGACATTCCAACTTGTTTGGATCCACCTATTTTTGCCTTCAAGAGAGCTAAAACCTAGAGATCATTTAGTACATAGCAACACCCATTTAGTTCAAATTCCATCTACTCCTGTTCCCAGGGGACATCAACCTTCTGGGCACTGCATATCTTGTAAGTAAACAAAAAAAATACATTATTTTATTAATTGTTATGATAAAAATATTTTTAAAGTGTTTCACTACGTGTGCTACTAAGGGACTGGTATATGCAGTTCAATGTGCCTGCAGGAATAAATGATGGCCCTTTCCACACAGACACTCTAACACCGATAAAATGGGTGTTACATTTTATTATACACGTTGCAGGGCTGCAGGTGTGCCCTGCAACATGTATAATGAAATATAACACCCATTTTATCGGTGTTAGAGTGTCTGTGTGAAAAAGGCCTATATATAGGAAGGACTATTAGACCACTGAGAATTAGAATGGCAGAACACAGAAGTAGTATTTTTAAAAAAATCATAGCTCCATTAGAGAAGCATTTTATAGAAGCTCATCGTGCATTCACTGATTTCAGTTTTGGGTTGGGGTGGGGTAGAACAATGTTCATCTAGAAATAGTGATTTAGAGATTTATTTACTCAAGAGGGAATTTTGCATTTTTCAATTACAAACAGAGGTTCCCGTTGGTTTAAATGAGGATCTGGATTTGTCATTGTTTTTATAAAGTTTTTTTTTTAAGTTACAGTGACAATTTCAATATTATTATATAGAGACTTTTGTGAATGCTTGTCAGTTTAGGTTGTATGGTATTTTATTGCATTTCATGATATAAACAGTGTTTTAAAGTTACATATGTAATGTGGCACAAGGGGTTGTTCATTATTCATGCTAATTATGTATTGATGCTAATCATCTGCGCAGTGATTAGAAGCAATTCCAAGGACATTAGCACCTGAGCTGTATTTAGAATTAACTCTCAGTTGTGACGCTGCCACGGCCGCTCTCCCACCTGCAGGAGTGGCAAAAATTGGCAAAAGTTCTGCTTGGCAATTGGAGTTTATTTGCAAAACCAGGGTGATTTTTGCTAGTGGCAACAGTCTTTATTATTATTGCTATGAACATTTTAAAATTCTTTTTGATATAAGTGTGTGCATGGGGTTTTTTTTGTTTAGTTGCAATTTCTTGAGTGAGATAGGGTGTTCCACAGAAGTATTCATTCCAATGAAGTATTCATTTTTGTAAGTTATTACAATTCTTTCACTTTTCCTTTTACCTGGTATCCAAGACTTAGGCTGTTTTCCAACATTACATGGGAGGGGTAGAAACCGGCACAATCGTGACTGCGGCTTTGTAATTGTGGGGATTAAGAGCGATACCTGTTAGAACGCACTAATTTCCTTTTATCATGCAAGAACACCCGTCCTTGTAAAGGCTACATTTGGGGTCCCAGTCATGCGCGAGTGTTCTTGTGTGATAAAAGGGGATTAGTGCATTCTCACAGGCACTAATCCCCGCAATTACAGAGCTGTGGTCGCAACTGCACACATTTGCACCCCTCCCATCTAATGTTGGAAAGCAGCTGTAGTGGTTTACACACTTCTTCTTATTTGTAGTGCGTATATAAATGAAGGTTGTTTTGTATATATGAAGAAGCCCTGAGGAAGACATCTTGTTGAAATGTGTTGGCTGGGTTTTAAGTCTTTTTGATTGCAGCTCATGCTTGGTTGTAAACTATCTATATACATATGCTTGCCCTTGATTAAGTTATTTTATACTCATTTATGTTATGTTGCATTTGATATAACAAATAATGTACAATTTTTACATGTACCATATGTGATTTTTTTCTTTTTCTTATAATATATGTGGCAATATTTTATATCTTAGCAATAAGCTCTTTTTCTTTTCCTGTTTTTGATTGTTTCTAGTTTAGTCCTGGGTCCCGTTTGCTGGGGGCCCAGTCCTGAATTGTCATGGGCCCTCGATTGACAGAGCTCCCTGCATTTCGGGCTCTGTGGGCCCATATTTTACATCTGTATATCTCACACTCATAGTCATTTCCATTTTTCCACAGACCGCTCAACACATGGGGCCCTGCGTGGGCTCTCGGACTGTTTTCAGATGCGACGGTGGCCAGCGTTAGCATGCTTTACTCCACTGGCCACAGCAAGTTAGAAAACCCTCACCAGATGTTAGCATGGGGTGGATTCCAACAGTGGTGGTGGCTAGCATGGCTGTGACTCAGAAAGTCCCCAAGTCACAGTTCAGGCTAGCCACCACCACTGTCAGGATTCTGCTGCCCAACCAAAAGTAAAGTGGGCTTTCACATTTGAAAGCCCGTTTGACTCACCACTGTGGTGGGAGGGGAGGGGGCAGGCACCATTGGTCACTATCATCGCCCATGAGGGAGGGAGACAGGCCACTGGCACAGCATAGGACTGGGTGGATCCTGGATTAGTTCAGGGGCCTGGTTGGATCCTGGCTATGGTGCCAGTCCTGCTTCAGACCAGGTAAGTCTGTGGCACTGCTTCAGCACTATCATGTCAGAAAATACCTTCAGTCTTCTGCACTTGCCTAGATCCAACCCTGATTAAAGTATGTTAATGGATTGTTAATCTGAAATAATTAACTTGTGGGAACATGCCCTCATAGCTTCCAGGATGTCCACAGATTATTATTTTAATTAGCCATTATTCTTACCTTCTGAAACCTTTTGACTCATACAAGGGCATAGCTAGGGTGGAATAGGCCCCTGGCCAAGAAATAAAGATGGGCCCCTCCCCCTCTGTTTCCTTTGTCTCTTGATGGTGGTTTTGCTGCAGGGAGGCCGGTGAGTCTAGGGGAGCTGCCCGGCTTGGTGGGCCTGGAGGCCGGCTTGCATGCATCTGACCCATAATTCATTTGTGCCCCCATAATCAACTCACGCTGACCCCACCCGTAACCAGTTCATTTGTACCCCCATAATCAATTCATGCTGCCCCCCATCCATAACCAATTCATTTGTACTCTCATAATCAATTCATGCTACCCCCACCCCATAATCAGTTGCATTCCCATATAATCAATTCACGCTGCCGCCCACCCATAACCAGTTCATTTGTGCCCCCATCAATTCACGTTGCCCCCACCCATAACCAGTTGTGCCCCCATAATCAATTCACACTGCCCCCACTCCATAACCAGTTAATTTGTGCTCCCAATAATCAGCTGCCCACACCCCATAACCATTGTGTTGCACAACGGTTATGGGGCGAGGGCAGTTTTGTGTCCCTGCCCCCCCAGCTCCATAATTAGTTCATGCTGCCCCAGTGCCCCCCCACCCACTCCAACCTCTGGCCCCCCCCCAACAGTGCAGAGTGGCCTCACTCACCCACCCAGAAAGCCCTCTCTCCCTGTTGTTCAGCTGGCCCTCCCTACCATGGTTCAGCCACAGCTGTGGCTACGGCTGGGCCTGAGGCAGCTGAAGTGGGGGCAGCTGAAATGGCACTGCTTGCGACGGGCCACCCACTCCTGCCACTTTCTACTCTTTCCAGGTGGGCAACCGCCTTAGGAAGCCAGATTGGTCCCTGCCGCTGCGGCTTGAATTTGCGCACCGCCAGCAGCAGCCTAGTATCAGCTGCTTCCGGCTCGTGGCCAGAGGGAAGGAAACTGAAGCCACTGTGCGGGTGGGAGGAGACTGGACTGTCACTCTCACAGTCCTTGCTGTGTGTAGTGCTGCACACACAACAAGACAAGGCTTCCAAGTTCCAAAGGTGGCCACCTACCTGCCCGGGGAGGGTAGTGTGTGGCAGGAGTGGGTGGCCTGCTGTAACAAGAGGGGGGGGAAACAGAACTGGGCTAGGGGGCCCTGGAGCCTGGTGGCCCTCAGCATAAAGCGGTGGTCGGTCAATGAGCACTATGCCCCTGGACTTATACATAGCTTATTAGTGGAACTGGAGTTTTTGTCTTGGTTTGCAAACTCTCAGTACAAACCTAATAAATATTCAGGAAACCTTTCATTTTTCTGGTACAGAGGTGGAGACAAAGTAGTGTGAGTATCTTTTACTGACCAACTATTGGTGGAAATGTGCAAGCGTTTGGACCTCACAGGGTCCTTCCTTAGGAAAGTAGGAGCAAGTCAGTACAGAGGATATACGCCCTTCCAAAAGTTCTCTGCTTTGCCAGGCCAATATTCAATTGTATTTCCCCTTCGCTATACAGAAAGGACATTCATTGTAAAGGGTTTTTTGCATGTCGGCCAAGAGAAAATCAGTTTCTCAAACAGGTATTGTTTCAAAAATGGACCTCATTTTCCTGCATTAAATATTAATATATACATTATATAATACACACCAGGTGATTTCTATTACTAGTCTTTTACTCATCCTAGCGTATCTCATCCTCTTGACAAGGTTAACCCTTTTTTATTTTTAGGCTTTCAACTCAGCTTATTCTCTTAAATGTTAAGCTGTGAGAAATTCAATCAACTTTTATTTAAAAAAAATAATCTTTTCCATTTGCTGTCAGCCGGTTATCACCATCTCTCCAACGATGACTTCAGAAAAAGCAATCCTGAATAAAAGAGATACTGTATCCAGCTAGTGTACTTATAGATTTTCTGAGAGCACTTTTATACAGAGGATTGAATTCTGTTCTTGCATCAGTATAAATCTAGGTGACTCCTTTGGAGAGTCAATGGCATTATAATATAACACAGGGCCGGCCTTACCGCGGGGCAGTTTGGAGCGGTTGCCCCAGGCCCCACTGGGGCCCCACACTCAGGACCCCCAGCTCCCAGCCACTATCTGTCTTGGCCAGAGAGTGAGGGAAAGGCAGGGCCTCTGCCTCTCTCACACTCCCTGGCCGAGTCCGAGACAGGCAGTGGAAGGGGCCAGGCCACACTTCTCCCTCACTCCCTGGCAACTTCTGGTGGCGTCAGGCAGCACAGCGGCAGATTCAATTTGTGCTGAGGCACCTGGTGTGAACCAGGACTGGCGAGCTGGCCCGGCACGGGGCCCAGACCAGCAGCGGCGGTGGTGGTAAGTGCCATGAAAAATGGCTGAACTTGGGGATGGGCGGAGGGGAGATATATATTTTATCTAATATTATATATATATTATATACACACTAAATCTAACTGCTATTAACTATTCTAAATGCTATGAACTAAATGGATTATCTAATAAGCAAACAACACAAGGTTTCAGTTTAAGGTTTAAGTTTCATTTCAGTACAAAACTGAAATGAAACTTAAATCAATCTAATAATCCTACTCTAAATGAAAAAACAGGGGAAGGGAAGGGAATCTGGGATGGAATATATGGGAGAGGGAAAGGATTCAATGGAGGGGGGAGGGAGGAAGGAAGATTGAACACAGGGAGGGGTAAAAACAAAAAATAACCACTAAATCTATCTAAGCTAAGCTAAATAAATGAATGAGAATATGGGGGTAGATGGGATGGATGGGTGAAATGGGAGGAGGATGGTAATGGATTGGGGGAGCTGGGAAATGCTGGGAGAGGGAGCCTTCTGAAACGCCTGCTGTTCAGGAACAGTGACTAGCTCAGAAGGTGTTGGGAAGGGGGGGATGCCGACAGTTTTGTTTCTTTGCTGCGCCCGCCTCACCGCAAGCCCCATTGGCTCTGTGCAGCCTAGCCCGTGGCCAATCGCAAACTGCGAAGCCAGTGGTCTGAGGTGAAAAGGGATGGTGATTGGGCAGGCTGGCTGCTTCTCCAAGCCTCTCCACCCCTGGTGCCTGGAAGTCTGCTCCTCAGCTGACTACCCCTCCCTGTCACATTTGACCTTCCAGTGACACTTTTTTTGCCACCCGAACTCACCCGAACGCGATCCAAACTGACCGAACTGTTCGGTCATTTTGATGTTCGGAATTGAGTTCTGTTCGGTCAGTTCGGACGACTGAACCCAAACCCGAATCTGAACACGAACAGGCCGAGTTCAGGCCGAACTCTGAACGTCCGAACCTCGTTCGCCCATCCCTAGGAAACAAAGAGTAGGAGTAAATGGTCCGTTTTCACAATGGAGAGAAGTAAATAGCAGGTGCTCCTGGGATCTGTCCAGGAACCAGTGTTTAATATAAGATTATTATTCATAAATGATTTGGAAAATGGAGTAAATGTGAAGTAAGCAGTCAGGTGATCAAATTTGCAGATGATACAAAGTTATTCAAGATAGTTAAGACCAGGACAGACTGTGAGGAATTACAGGAGGATCTTGCATAATTAGGCAACCAAATGGCAGATGGAATTCAATGTTGAGAAGTACAAAGTGATTCACACAGAGTAAAATGATACTATGTAAATGTTTTTATTTATACAGATACACCAGCCTAGACAGAGCTGATCGCAAGCTGAATAAAACCAATCATTTCTTTCAGGATACTCAGATGAACACTAAAGCCTATTTAAAAAACAAACCAACAACATGGAGTAAGGAAGCGGAGGCGACTGTTTTGCCCTGCCCGCTTGCACCAATGGAATGGCAGGAGGTAATGGGATGGCTATTTCTTTCTCGTCCCTGAGTACCAATCCTCAGAGATCTAGGAGGTTGGTAACTCGAGAGGGAGGCTGACGCTTCTATCCTTGCCTGAAGTGGCAGTTAGAGAGCCCCGCCCTCCTCCCCCCCATGCAGAGTTATGGAACCGGCCTTTCCAGCCGCTCCTGAGCTGCCACCTGGGGAATATGAAGAGTTTTCCTTTCTTTTCTTTTCTTTTTTTCTGAATAAACTGAAAATAGTTTGAACTATTTACAAGCAAAGGAAACTTAACTCTTAAAACAGGAGAAAACCAACAGGGCTAACTTTTAAAACTGGGGAAATACCTACCTACCTACACGAAAGCTATAATAACCAGAAAGAAAGAAGAACCATAAATATTTAAAGCAAGATTTTCCTATCTGGTGTGCAACGTGCACTAGATACCGCTCTCTGGACAGAGGCAGAGATCCATCTGGAATTGTGGGGTCACAAGACACAGACGCATGCGCACAAAAGAAAATTATCAGATGCTGCCTCCTGGTGGACAGGCTGGAGATCACTCCCCAGTGGCCAGAACATCAGCCCAGGACAGAGCAATAGAATAAGGGCATTTTTACATGAGCACTCATTTCTCCTGGACTCCTGAGTCCGGGAGAAACAAACTTGCTCTGGGGCAGAGAGGTTAGACATTCATGATAGAGGTTTTACAAGTTCAAGTCTCCAAGCATGCACGCGTTCCCTAGTGGTGCCCGGCCGACTTCCAGTAGCAGAGGTGAATGTCTAACCCCCCCTGCAGAGTTTTTTTTCTCCTGGACTTCAAAACACCCTAAGTTTGCTTTGAGGGGTTATTCTAATTGGAGACTGAGGCAAAGAACAAACTATATTGCTGTTCACATAGTTCTTTTTCTGAATCTTGCATAACCATAGCACAATGGCAACGTAACAACAGCACTTGTGATTTGCTAGGAGAGCCTCTGATTGTTCCTATATGCTACCAAACCTACATTATTTAGTTAGGGTGGGAAGGTGAAATTTTTCACGATGCCCTGAAGTGACTTGAAAACATGTGTCCTAAGGTTTCTCCAGACATTTATGCAGGATCATGCAGGACCATGGCAAAATGCAGAAAGAGAAGCATGGGAACCAAAGAGATTGAAGGGATTAAAGATAACAAGAAGTTAGAGAGTGGAAATCAGAAACTAGAGAGAAGATGGTGGGTGGTAGAACACAAATGGTTGCTTAAGAAAGCCAAAGAGGGAGAAACTAAACTGTAGCAAGGGAGCAGTCCTGCAGGGCTGCTGCCCCTTTAAGAAGGGGGTCGTGTGGGTTAGCTGGAGGGCTGAGCATGCCCAGGGGCATGGCAGAGCCAGCCCCATAAGCTGGGGGATTTGCTAATTCCCCAGGGTGAGACCCCAGCACCCCATGTGGCCCCCTGCTACATAAACATGGCAGGAAATATTTCGAAAAGACCCTACTCCATGTAAGGCCTTTAAGAGAAAAGGTTAAATTTAGATGCGAGTCAAAGGACCAACAAAGACTTAACACTTTTCCTGTAAATATTCCCAGTGACTTCAGTTGGACCATGCACTATGCATAGAGTTAAGAATGTATGTTGTCTTGGCTCACATTTACCTGCCCTTCAGCCTGCTACATGCACACTGCATTAGTTGAGACTCTCTGTAGGCTGATCTAGAGTCTCAGAAGCTCAACACTACATAACTTACATATAAATCTTGCCTCTGAAACTAGCTCAAGGGGATAAATTAAGAGGAAATTAAAAGGGCTTGTTCTTAAAGCAAAAATGAAAAGCAAACAATGAAAAAGGTACAGGGGAGCCTGAACAGAGAAAAATAATATCTTTGCCATTAATATGGGACTTGATTCGTAGCCAAGAGACAAAGGCTGTGATCTACAAACCGCTTACTCTGGAGTAGTTCGTGGATTGCAGTCCAAGTACTTAAGATGATACCCTTAGAATCAACTTCTGCCAGTGCGTGAAAGCTTTCAGGTTACACAGAGAACTTCCTCACCTACTGCTTTGTCAGGCTTTTCCTAAGCTCCTTGATGCTTCCTCTAATGTCCTTTCATGAGTCCCTTTCCCCCCTTGTAACTCCCATGTACCTGTGACTTCTCAAATTCATGAATGTATCCCTGCCTTTCCCCATTCCCTCCTCGCCCCTCCCATTACTATTGTACACTGTAAACTAGGGCTGAAACGAGCCCAGGATCTCCCCCCCGCTAAAATCTCACCAGGCGGGGGGAGAGCAAGACCTATTAGATCTATCTGCCCACCCCTTGAGATCTCGCTGCAGGTTGGGGGCAGGCAGGTGCCACAGGTGAGCAGGGGCAAAGTCTTACCCCCTGACCACCCCCAGAGTGGTAGCCTTTGTAAAGGGCTGAGCTTGCCCAGAAGGATTGATTAGGCCCTTCTAAGCATGCTCAGTTTATGGGATTTATTTCAAAAGTTACAACCTAGGGAATAGGCCATGCTTCACGGGACCCCCCTCCAGAGGGTAGGTACCCCACCCCCAACTTCCTGCTAGGCCCCCGACCCCCCTCTGACCCCAGGCCCCCACACAGAATTTACCTTCCTGGGCAGGTGCTGGAGGTGTCCAGGGGATAAGCCTTTGCCCCCTGCTCACCTGTGGCACCCCACCCAGCCCCCCTACCTGGCCCTCACCCAGCATTTAAAATCTTGTTGGTACTCTGAGAGCGTGGGGTGTGTGTGTGTCGCATCTTGTTTAGTGAACAAGATGAGAAAAAACCCATTCTCATCGAGAACTGGCAAGACTCGAGCAATGAATTTCAGCCATACTGTAAACCCCATGCGGCAGGGATTCATCTCTAATTATTGTTCTGTGCCAGGTACATTACTGTCACTGTAAAAATACTTAAGAATAATAATCTCTGTGAAGCTTGCACATTCTCACCAACAGAATTTAGTCCAATAAAAGGTATCATCGCAACTACTTTGTCTCTTTCATATTTGGGACCAAAACATACTTAGGTTAAAAATAAACAGGCAATGGCCCTCAAGAGTCCCATGTTTGGTCTGGGCAGCCTCCACTCGGGGTTTTGCTCCACCAATGGGTGACAAAGTAGAGTGACCTCTTTACAGGCTGGGGCAGTTCTGGAGAAACCTGGTCCTGTAGGGCTGTAAATGAGGGAACTAAGTCACGGCCGGTGATGTTTGCCACCCACGGCTGGAAGCAAAGCTGTTGTGGATCTCCTTGTAGCTCCTGTGGTCCTTGGCCTTGGCCTGCTGCCAGCACTGGTTTATGTCCCTGTTGTATTTGTGATGAGATTTCTTGGAACACCATCTCATTCCTGCAGGCAGATCAGTTGGCGGAGAGTGCCTGCAATGGAACTCCGGAGGTAGCGGTGCTGGTAGTTACCTGGTTGTCGTTTTTAGTCATGGCGATGAAAAGACTGTGGAAGTCACTCCAGAGAAGGCAACAGCTTTGAAACAGAGCATTGGACTTGTGCTGCAATCCACGATGAACTGGGACAATGCATGTTTGAGGGCTGTTAAGGCAAGTGTTACATGAGCACCGGTAAGAGCGAGTGGAGAGAGGGGCAGGAAGTGGTTGCTCCACTAAATGCTATAGACTCTTTGCTCATGACTCTTGTGCTGGTGGGTCTGTATGAACAGAGATGCTGCATGTAACCTAATTGCCAGGACATAGGTGTGTGGGCACATGTTAGGCCACCTTTGCCCACATGATGGACTCCGCATGCTCTGAGACCCCCACCGTGAGTGAGGGCTGTATGTCTGGTGGGCCCATGGCTGGTGTGGGTGAACACCTAATGAATTGGGTGTTGTGGACTACTCTCTCGTTTGTTAACACCTTAAGTGTTTTCAGAATCCAGTCCTATGTACAGGAACCTGTTTGTGGGTGTGTAACCCAGCCAGTGAAATCAGTGGTGGGGAACCCCAAGCCTAGGAGCCAAATGCAGCCCCTTTCCAATGTCTGGATCTGGACCCTAGATACAATTCCTATCTCCCAAGCACTGAAAGACTGAGGTCAGGGGGAGAGACAGGGTGGTCATTGGTCCGGATTTTGACTGGGCAGCCCAGTTTTTCTGACAGCTGAAGCTGTCCGGGATGGGAGGGGAACCAGACCATTGAAGTGTCAGGAATTTCCCCTTCCATCCCAAGTCTCCACGCCAGCTGACCGTAGCCCACAGGGTCCATGGGCAGAAGTGCAGAGAGCACAGCTGCGGCCATTCCATAGGCTTTTTTGGTGCACGACAGTTGGCAGAGTCAGCAGCAGCGCGTGATGGGACTGGAGGCAGCGCAGGCGATTGCCTCTCCTTGCAGAGGAGAAGAAAGGAGCTGCGACCACTGCCGCCACTACTGCTACTCCCCTCCGGTTGTCCGAGTCGGACTCCTCCTAGAGCCTCAAACATCACAGAGTCCCTTGGTGCCTAGGGAGGGCCCATGGCAGTGAGAGAAGCAGAAGCTGGAGTCGCGATCCCTTCCCGGCCTGGCTAACCCAAGGGAGTTTGCCACCTGAGGGAATACTGCCGAGGGCAGACTCAGCCCTGTGTGTAAACTGCAGAGATGGCAGGAGTCGTGATAAATGGAACTCAAGTAAGTGTCTGTGTCAGTGTGTCCTGTCCAAATGTTTGCAACACCTAGTAGTGACAGCAGCACTTTTGGCGGGTCTTTTTCCTCACTCTTCTGCAGCATTCAAGCCTCTGTCTCTTCAAAGCATATTTTACTTTTAAAAAGCTGAACAAAACAAAAACTTGGGGAAAGCCCCCTACTGAGTTTATCATTTTCCCCCTTTGGAGAGCCTGCTTGATTTTACTTTCTTGTAGCCAGCCTCTCGCTGGTCAAAGACTAGCACCCTCTTTTAAGTCTCATCATTTCTAATTCAGTTAATGTGGGAAGCTTGTTTTTCATTGCTACCAGACATGCTTAAGTCTCTCAGTAATTTTTTTTTTTTTAAAAAGCCCTCACCAATCCCTCTTTCGGTTTCAGTTAACAGAAAGGGGGTAGGAGTGGGACAGAAGCTACTTTCAACCTCTCATTTTCGAATCGTTATTATTTGTTCACTTGTCATTCAAGTTTCCCCAAGTCCAGGTTACATTCTTCCTGGGGAAGAATTACCAGTGTCCTGAAAAACTTCACCTACTTTGGACATTAAGCCATTGAAGTTTATTCTAACTTTAGTTGGAAGAAATAGTAGTAATTGATGTTTTAAATTATTTTAAAATTCTCACATGAACATAATTGTCAGTTTGGGTATCAAGAGAGGGTGCTTTATTCCTGGAAGGGTACATTTCCCCCCCCCCCCCCCCCATATAGAGAAGCCTGCCATATTTAGTAAGATCGAGTACCCACCCACCCCACTTTAGTCACAAAGGGTTGTTTAATTGTTGTATTTACAACTTGGCTATATTTGTAAGTGTTTCCATGGGGAGCACGTAGCATGTGTTTCAAATTAGTTGTGGATGTTGCCTACACATTAGAAAAATGTGCTGGGAAAAGTGTGTGTGGCAGTGGTAGTGGGGAAGTGGCACGCAACTGTTTCTTGGTTCTGAAGACAGAGGTTTTACATTGGGTTCACCTACAGATGAAACATTCATCTTAAATATGCTTGTTAACTGTTTAAGTGCAACACTGTGTTGAGGCTTTTTATGCTATGAATTATCAGTGTCAGACAGGTACCCTTTCCTCTTGCAAAACCAAGAAAACATTTTAAAATTATATTTAGTTCTCTCTGAAGTTACTGATAGTAATGTCGCTACTTCACTTGAAATTGAGCTTTTTCTATCAGGCATTGGATTGACTGAATTACTTGGGGTATAGGGTATGTGCTAACTGCTAAGGAATCTTTCAGTTAATAGAAAAGTGTATAAATAAGCCTGTGTCTTGGAGGGGAGTGGACCCCTGTTACTGAGGCAGTCCAGTCCTCTCTTGTTACACAGACTTGCAATCTTGGAGTGCTTCCTATTAAAATTTTATGAGATTGCGAATAAGCACATGGATAGGGGTGATCCAGTTGATATAGTATATTTGGATTTTCAAAAAGCTTGACACAAAGTCCCTCACCAGAGACTCCTGAGCAAACTAAGTTGTCATTGGGTAAGCAAATGAGATCTGTCATGGATTGGTAGCTGATTAAAAGATAGGAAACAAAGGGTAAGAATAAATGGTCATCTTCCAAGTTGGGAGAGAGGTGAACAGTGGGGTGCCTCAGGGGTCAATACTGGGACCAGTATTGTTTAACATATTCCATTCATGAACTGGAAAAAGGGGTACAGAGTGAGGTGGCTAAATTTGCAGATGACACCTAATTATTCAAGATAGTTAAGACCCAGGCAGATTGTGAGGAACTACAGAGGAATCTAGTATGACTAGGTAAATGAGCAATGAAATGGCAAATGAAATTCAGCACTGATAAGTGCAAGGTGATGCACATAGGGATAATAATCCTCACTTTACATACATGATGCTAGCTTCTGATCTGGGTGTAACCACATAGGAGAAGGATTGGAGTCATTGCAGCAGCAGTCACGGGGTTAACTAATGTAATCTCCCTCCAATGTTAACTCTGGGAACTCCTTGCTGCTGGGTTAAGCCACACCACTGGCTTAACGGTTGGGTTGGCTCCGCCTACCATTGGCTTGGCCCTGCCCACTTCTGGCCCTGCCCTCTGCACCACAAATATGCATATATTAATATAAAATAGTATATGTAAATTTCATGCAAATGTTTGTCCTCTTTTCTGGTGATGCGTCAGTGGCCACCCTAGGGAGAGGACATGCACACAAAGGTAAGAACACAGATCCATGATCTAGACCCTCCTCTTCCTGAACATATCCCAGAAGTGCCCTTGTCTCCAATTTCTTTGTGACCCATTTTCCTGGTTGTAATTTTCAAAATGGCCCCAGGGTGGGAAAAGCTTCCTCATCCCTGAGTGAGATGGTTAATTGGTCCCACCTGGGAGCAAGACAGACATTGCTAGGCAGTTAGGAGGGAAAATCATATGAAGGCTGAGCATGAAACAAAGGAGGAAGATGCACTCGGGGAGTAGGCAATATTCAGTTGCCTCAGGGTTCCCGGGGAAGGAGACTGGGATCTTTTCTGCGGGCCATGTGTCAACAGGGCGTCCTGAGAACTGGCTGATCAGGCCAGAGGGTCAAAGGCTAGGAGCACACGGAAAGGATGGATGGCAAATTCTGCCCTGCAGAAACTGCACGCACGTGATCCACAGGGCATGGGATCATGGCCTCCTCTCCCCTTCACCCCCATCGTTAGGGGAGCCATTAGGGACTGCACTGCATGTTGGCTCTCCCCTTGGGAAAATGTGTGAATGAGGCCATAGACTGCAGCCTGAGAGGGGCCTGGGGACTCTTTTAGGACTTGTACTTGTAGGTAACCTAGTGAGTGGTGCTGTACACATTATAACGAAAGTCCTTTGGAGCAGCACATGAGCATGCTGTTTGTAAAGCTCTGTTGTAGTCCCAGCATTACTGTAATATGGATTATAATCAGGGCTTAAGGTTCCTCTCTGATGGCACACCACTGTGGTATGGATGATGGTGGTCCACCTTGCAGCAGAGCTTGGCTTTTCCTCTGCATCCCTGTGAGAATACATCTTTTCTTGCCATTGCTGGAAAGCTGTTTGTGAAATAGGAGGCTTGCAGTTCCCTGCTCACACATGAATTATTTTCTTTTAAGTGTTAGCAATTACACTGTAAAGTGTCTATTAACCAGTGCGTGTTTGTAAAGCACATTCAAGAATCTACTGCGATACCCTGTAAATGAAGTCAGGGCTGTCTAGTCCATTCCCTAATGATTCGTTGCAGTGGCCCACCAAAACTGGAGTTTGACAGGGCAATAATTATGCTAGATACACACACATTATGCTTGTTGCTGTTGTCACAGCTCTAGTCTGCACCAACCACTGATCACCCAGGTAGTTCTAGGAAAGTGATTACTTTAAAATACAAAAACAGGGATTGTGAACTGAGGATGGGTCAAAGTAAAAATGACAGGTCCACCTCCAGTAGCTTCCAAGTCATAACTAGTATCGAGAGTCATGACTTAGTATTCTGCCCAATATACCCATTGTTAGCATCAATATTAGATTATACCAGAGTTATAAATGCTCTTGGTACTTTCAAAGCATAGAAAAGACACTACATCTGCCTTTACACTCTAGGGAGGAAAACCTTTCTGATACTTGACCGTGTAGAGAGATCTCTGTTCAGCGAACTAAGGATGGACAAGTGGAAGAAGCAGAGTTGTGGCAGGATACAAGCTGATGGCAGTTGGTAGTTAGGCAAAGCTAAGTAGGGATGGGCGAACAGATCGCGGTCCAGCCGTTCGGTCCAGTCCGGTTGTTCGGTCCAGCCGTTCGGTTCGTTCACTGCGTTCGGGTTCAGTCATTCGGTTCGGTTCAGGCATTCAGAAAAAGGCTCTCTGTGCCCCAGA
>QEPC01000089.1:59177-74076 GCA_003113815.1 Sphenodon punctatus
GGGAGGGAGGGTGGGTAGGGAGGGGTATTTTAGCTCCCCCACCTACCTGGTATATTGGAACTTAGTCCTGTTTTAATATTTTATAATATTTATGTGAATTTTAATGTTTTTATTGTATTTTAATATGTTGGAAGCCGCCCCGGGCTGCATGGCAGGAGGGGCGGGGTATACATTTTAAAAATAAATAAATAAATAAATATAAATATATGCCCAACCTTGAGGTACGTCTTTGCAGACTTCGTTTGTTCTTTTTGGCCATAGAGTAAGTGCAATATTACTACTAATCTGCTTAGTTAACCCCATAGCAGAAGATTCTGCAGGTTTAAGGCAGAAGTTAGGCACATCTAAAGAGAAGATCTTGCAGTTTTAAGCTGGAATCCAGCAGCCTCAAACATCTTTGCTTTTTATGGCTTGCAACAGACTGAAGATGTAATCCTCAATCTATTAAAATCAATGGCTTGGCTTCCATTGACTTTAATGGAGAGGATTGTGCCCCAAATTATTTATTTTTCAAATTTATATGTGGAAGTAACCTACCGAAGTTGTTAATTTAATCCTCCTAGTTCTGTTCTAATTAATGGAAGCCAAGGAATTTCCTATGTGTGGTGCTCTTTTTCTAAAGAAGTTTCACCAAGTGTAATAATGCATACAGGTTAACAGTGCCATCTGCTGGGGGTAAAGAAGAGCAACCTTCCAGCCATTGATAAAAAATTGCAGAAGGAGGGAAGTGTGGAGGAAGTGAATGAAGGAGTCCTCTGCAGATCTACTAAAACAGTTCTGAAATCAACTATTTCTGCATACTGAGTTAAATGCCACATGCATTATCTACTTCAGAAGAGAGGAAACTCCCATCTGGTGAACCAAACCCAGTCTGCAACTATTTGGTCCCTTTCTAGTGCCTGGATCTACTGTGTATCCAGCCCCTACTCTTAAACACTGACTGAGGTCAGGGGAAGGGAGTGGAGAGGTGGCATAGACCACGCATACATAAAAGTCTGCCACCTCTATGCTACATCGCAATCCCCATGATCAGCTGGGGCATCCTTTGGAAGTTCCATATGGCAAGGGCACCAAGCGAGGTTTTCTTGATGGCTACTCCACAGCTGTGGAAGTCCCTTCTCCTGAAGGTTTGACAAGAGTCCAATGCAAGACCTATTTGGCCAGGCACTTAGCAAAGGGGGGGGGGGGGAAGAGACTGATTTGTGCCTGCCTGCCTGCCCCAAGATGACATATTTTGGCAGGGGGCTTCCCCCACCCCTCCCCTGTCAATTGAGGGTGGCCTCGTAGCCCAAGAGGAAGGCACCTGGTGGGCGCCACCTCCTCTCTTCCCATTTGGGCCATTCTTAATCTATTTTAGGTTTTCTTTCATGTTGCAACTTGTGGTGGTTAGTGGTTTAGGAACCATTCTGTGGTGAGGCTCCCTATGAGTAAGGGGGTGCGGCTGCACCCCATCACCACTTGGAGAGCAGAGGAGGGGAGGTCTTAAGAGTGGGTGTGTTGGTCCAGGTTCGGGACAGCTGGACTGGGGCGGTATCCCACACCGACCCAAGGGTTGAGGCACAAGATAGGTGGGTCGGGGGTAGCACAGTCCCCTTCCTGCGTTATATGGCATGGTTTCTTGCTGTTATGCACACAGGGTATGCTCATTGGTTGGCTGGCCAATGCCTTTATCCCATATTTGTGACTTGTCTGTTCTTGTGGGTAGTACAGGCACAATGTTTTTTTTCCCCTGAAGCCACAGTGCTGAGTGTGTTAGGTGGTTATTTGTGTGGTTCACGGGTTTGCATAAACACACAAACACTCCAGTGGCTAATGCAAGTGTGTGCATGTCCAGTGCTGGTGTCGAGAGTTTGGCTCCTAGAAAACTACCAAAATAAAATAAAGCAAGTAGTACAAGGTACACTTTAATTATTTCATGGAAATTGCTATCTATATACACAGAGTTTGGTTGTCCAAGTAGTCAAGGCAGTTAAACAATTTAGCATGTCAATCATAAAATACAGCTGGGACCAAGGTAGAAACACCCACATTGAGTGCTCTGAACATGGTTAGTCTGATCTGCCATATTCAAGGGTTTGATTCTGCCACTCTTATTCACATGAACTCTTTACAAGCATCCCAGTCCCACCCGACCTCCCGGTCCCAAATGGGACTCACTATTCATGTAGCACAATGCTACTCAGTGTGAGCAACAGCAGCAAGATCAGGCCCTAAGCAATCAAAGTTTGTGCTATGCAGTTACTGTAGCAAAACAAAAACATGAGTGGTTGCTTCTGGAATTAGACAAAATTAAACACATCAGAACTTCTACCTTTTATACATGAACTGCTAGTGCAACATCTAAGAAAATGCTGCTCAATGATTGTACTTATTATTTACTCAATGTACACACGACCCGTGTTACAAAACAGAAAGAAGAAACATTGCACTGAACAGATCCTTAATACTAGGCATTATATTGCTCTGTAAGGGACCCTGACTTGATCCATGACCCATCATCCAGTTTTAGCCCCCCCTGAACTAAAAATTCTCAGATTGCCTATATATTGTGCACATGAACATTACATAGTGCATTCCTCGAGGGAATGTCAATGGTCGAGGGGGCTGAAATGCAAAGACAGTTCTGTAGATACTAAGCAGAACTCTTGTTAAAATTCTACCAACTCAGTAGTAGCTGTGGCTTATTCCCATGATGCAAAGTTACTGAGGCTGCCACGGTTTATGAAGGATCTATTGTGTAGCAGGCAGTACAAGTCCTACCCAGTATTCCAATAGTGGAACCATTTGCTATTAATATCTCCGATCAGCACAAATAAAAAAAAACTCACTGCACTGAATTGGTGGGAGAGATTCCCGGCTGTTAAATGGCACAGCTGCACCATGTCAACTGAGCTGAATGGCCTGAGTTTAAACCAACATGTCTCCCAGTTTGTAGAAAATGTTACAAGTTGACTGGCCAAATCAGACAGATACTTTGCCACTCTGGAGTACTCTGTCTAGGTTGTCTCTCAGACAGGCTGCTCGCGTCCCCTTCAGCCCACTCCAACTATGCAGTAGTTTAGGATATTTGGTCAGTAAAACTAATTTATTTGTTACAGGTACCAGGCACCATAGAGCCTTCATTAAGCAAGGGGTAACACATTGTTACCTGGGTTCAAGTTTGTATTGGTTATTCAGTTACCTAATATCAAATGAATAAGTCTGTGTTGTGATGTCTGCTGTTAGTGAGGTTTTTTTAACCTCACTAAGTTTGATTTGCTGGTAAACTAGCAAAGTGAAGTGAAAGGCAAGTAGTTGCTTCAATATAGCCAGCACTTTAAAGTCAGGGTTACTAGATTTTGCTGCTTGGAAGAAAGAGCATAACTGTCTTCTGCCATCTCCATGGAGTGTGTCTATAGGAGACTGAAGGTTAGGAGATCCAGAAATAAAGGGAATGTGGAAGTTTAGCCAGATTGGATGTAGAGTCCAGATCTCCACTAAAAGCATCTCTTTCATGATCTTGGACAAAAAAGCAGAACTCCCATAGAAAACCAGATACCGATTTGAGCTTCCCTGTGTGCAACTTAAATGAGAGCTAAGAGAAAACCATGCACATCTGGTACATCACTGTTGGCATGATTGAAGAGGATGCTGCTGGAGGGAAGCATGCAGTTGTGCCTTTCAGCTATCTTCAGGAAACAATGCAATTGCAAAATGGTATCATTAAAGAGAGTCTAAGATGTCAAAAGCAGGAAAACAATCATGCAGAGAAAGACTGAAGTTAAATTTATGAAGTATAAATTAAACACTGTCTTTACTGTCATCATCTTGTTACAAGACTTCAACCAGATACCAGAACACAGTCCTGCTTTCCTCTGACAGGGTACTAGTAGTGCAGCAATTTTTTATTTCACAGCAGTTCAGTGCCAAACTGCTTTCATGATTCCAGCAGATTGGATTAGGTCACCAGTGCCCGAATCCTCATTTCCCCCTCCCTCTTAAGTAAATCAGAATACACAGGTGTCCAGATCACTCAGAGGACTTCAGGATTTCCATCCCCAGTTGGTCAATAGACTGGGGAGTTAAAAATCAGTACTGCAGTGAGTAGCACACATGACAAACTTAAGGGAAAATGATTCTGAATGCTTGTGCTGTCCTAGGCTTCATGTTCAAGCGTTATTTACTATCCAAATACTATAAATAAAGGTCTGAGGACAGTTTTATACCTGCCTCCAATGTATGTACAATATCTTCATTTTTACTGGCCTTTATTACATTGAAGCTAAAATAGCAAACGTCTCATATCTACAAAAGTAAAAGGAACAACAAAAGGAAAAGCAGTGCTTATTCTGGTGGTGTGGAGATCACAGATCCCTGCACATCTAGTACATTATTCCCAAAAATCCATAATGATCTGGTTTCTGTTCAGAACACCACCAAGACTGAAGATTGATTTCAATGTCACTAAAACAAATACTGTTTAAAAATGTACATTAAATATAAGATGAGGTTCAGATGTGGCATCATTGCATTATATTAAGATTATTGTGCTGGCAAGATTGAGGAATGCAATATTGGATCTATGCTGAAAAGAAAGGAATTGTTCAGAAGTTAATCTGTATAGGAGGACTGGGATATTAAAAATGCTGTTACTTAAGGCATTGTGTCCTCTTCTCTCCCCCCCAACTGAATGACAAGTTAGTAATTAGTTTTTGGTTTAAAAAACAAAAACAAAAGAATCACCAAGTTTGTAAAGATAAACAAAGTCCCAATTGAAAAACAAGCTTGCTGTACTTGCTAATGAAGTTAGTCTGCTTTATGGGGCTTTGGGGAATATTCAACTTGAGTTATTGTTCTAGGTTGTTGAAGGGTTTTTTTGCAACATTTTAAGACAGCTTCATTATTCTTGGAGTCTACTGAACCTACAGACGACCATACAGGGACAAACTGCATTGCAGTAAAATGCACTTAACTGCATAAAAGTTTTGTACAAATAAAAAAATGTAGTGCTCCACACCATGAAGTGTCATGTTTATAGCTAGCTAAAACCCTCAAATACTGTTTAGAGAAACCTGTAAAATTACTTCAGTGCATAACAGGACAAAGTTATACACACCAGTTCAAACTGCTGCAGCGGTAATTAACTTTGTGAAAAATGGAAGTGACTTCATTTCTCATGACCACGATGCTTATTGTAACTCTGCTGTACCCCATGCATCAATACTACACACTGAATGCCCAAGTCCATAGAACAGGTCACATCAGACACTATACAATATGTGCAAGAACTGCAGCATTCACCCTACTCCTAAGCAAGATGATATCATGAACAGGATATGTGGTCTACAGAGAAGTTTACTGTAAACTATACACTGTCTTTCTTATGGCTAAGCTACTGAACTGCTCCTTGAGGAGCACATTCCAGTTCTGATTGTGAAGGAAGGCAGGTCTGTACGTACCAGCCTCACCTACTAGTCCTCTCACATTGGAAACTAAAGTGCAGACAAGATGCAGATTTCACACTTCTGATGCATTTGGCCAGAGGTGCAGTGTTTGGAGATCTTTGCCAGCCGTCGGTAAGATGGAAAGGAAAAAGGAGTGTAGCATCTGTCTCCTATTAGAACCAGGAAATGCTTTCCAATCCCATCTTAACATAGCCTTTAGCTCAGCAATTCAGGCCTAGTCCTGTCCAATGATCTGGTACCATCAGGAAATACTTGTCCATTGCTTCACAAAACCTGGTCCGATACAATTCTGGAGAGACTACAGTAGGCATTTTACCTAGGGAATAAACAAAAATATGCTAGAGATGGGCCAGAGTTAAACAATAACAGAGTAAAAGCTAACTGATCTTTACATTACGATAACGGATCCTATCAAGATTGGGGGATTTTTGTTAAGTATAGGTCCTTATGTGCATACGAAAGCATCCATTTAGAGTTCATATTTTTCAGAACAGGCCCACAGCTAAGAGATAGGAGGGAAACTGCTGCCCCTGCATGGTTTTTTTGGTCCCTCCTGCCACCACAGAAACAAGATTTATTCCAGGTTTTCTCCTTTTGTTTTAGTCTGAAGAAATTGCCTCCCCTTGTTATGCCGCCTGTCTGTCTGTCTGTCTCTCTCTCTCACACACACACACACCAATGTCCTAGGTACGAGTTTGCTTCAGAGCATGGCAGCCATGGGAAACACCTGGGCACACAGACCGAGAAGCCTGCCCAAGGAATCTGTAACAGAAATCAGATCCAAGGCCCCGCCCACCTTCTTCAGAAGGCTGGCTATTTTAGGGTGTTTTTTGTAGGAGTTTTAATATTTTTATTGTTTGTGAGCTGCCCTGACCCTGTAATATATACATATACAAACATAATATATTCTATATATGCATGCATGCAAGCAGCAGGTAATTCCTACAGAAGTGCTTCTCTAAGTTGCTGTGAACTGTCACAGCAACTAGCATCTCGGTGTACAAGACAGAAAGCCACAAACTCTAATGTGGCTCATGTGTGCAGCTCTGTGAGCATGGCAAGATACGCCTTGTTTTGAAAGTAGCAGTTACAACAGCTTGATATAATTATTGAGAAAAATCAAATCTTTCATACAAGATTCCATAAAAGAGATTTACCAAATAAATTATCTTGCCAAATCTGCTTTTAATAGTTGTATCTCTAAGCTTATTCAGCGAGGTGAAAACGAAGGGCTCATTCAGACAAACTTCTTGCTACAGGCAGGGGGCCAGTCTGGGCTGGTTTCTCCCCATGCTATTTATAACCCGCCAATCCATGGACTCAGAGCAGAACTTTACAATCTTTATCTAGTTTACCCTTGCAACAACCCTTTGAGGTAGGTCACTGTTATTCCCCTCTTACAGATGGGGGACAGAGTCTGAAGAATGGGGACTTGCCCAAGGCCAGCCAGTGAGTTCCCAATTAAAATGCAATTTGAGCCCTGCTTTAAGTGCAAAAACAGCAGCGTTGCATGAAGGAGTCTGCCCCCTCCCTGTAGGGTGTTGCTATGCCCAGTATGCTAGCACAGCAAACCCTCTCAAGTAATACCCACAAAATAGGAGAAGCCAGCCAGCACAGACAGGGCTATGGGCACTTGCCCTGTGGCCCACAGTGTTGTCTGCATGAGCCCTTAAGATTGTTTTGAACAGCACACACCAATGTCTAAAGGTGATTCTGAACTGCCCCACCAGAAATACTGTAGCAGTACTGTCACCCACACAAATACATTCTAATGCAGAGAACTTTTACTCTGTGCAGGCTTGATGGGGAAGGGGGGGGGGGGGGGGCGCACACATTTCTCATGAGGCAAGTTGCTTTGCCTGAAAAAGCTACAAGTGGCATGGCTAGTAGAAGTTGCTTATTGGCACCCTGCGTTTGAGATTACCTTTTGCACCTTTAAAATCATAGCAAAGCAGTAGTCACAGTCTTGAAAGACTGCACAGGGGATGATGGGTAAGGAGGAAGAGATGTGCAAGCTTAAAATCAAGGACATTTGCCGTGATCTTGGACTCACCTTGTCCTCCTAAGATGCCGGTTGACTTCACCACCATTTCAAGCTTTTTGTCCCAAGTGAACGTCCGAATGTAATCTGACAAACATGAGTAATCTGTTAGGAACCTTCAACGTTGCATTCGCATACCTGACAATGCAAACTGCTGTTCTTTTGCAAACATGGCAGGAGTGGATTTTCACTTAGTCAAGAAGGCTCACATTCTTCCAAGTCAACTGACTCCCCTCCTAAAGCAGGAAAGGCTAAACTTAACAGGTACAGGATCTACTGTGCCTAGACGGCATCCTAGAGAATTATCTACCGCTCAGGCTGGATCCCTCCTGGCAGCTCACCATCCGAGGCCATACCACCTCCCACAGAGAGAGACGCCCATCGAGGAAGCAGCAGACTAGGATCAATGGTGTCAGCCCCAGAGGAAGCATAGGAAAGCAGGACAAAAGGAGCACAGTAGAGTGGGGGAGCAGAAGTGTGTGCTCTGAGTGTGGTGTGTGTATGGAGGAGGAGGGGGGAGTACAAAGTGCATGCTGTTTAGAAGCAGCAGCACATGAGGGAGGGAAGGAGGAGAACAGCAGGGGGAAGGCAGCACCTGTTCAGCTTCCCCGCCAACAGCTAAGGAGCAGGCCCCAGAAGCCTGGAGAAGCAGTCAGGTGATAGCCACAGCGTACTAGGATCTCTGATGTAACTGAAAGCAGAGAAGATGTTCCAGGCATGAGGGGCAGCAAGGGAGGAGGGGCAAAGATGTTTAGAGGAGCAGGGCAGTCGCAAGTAGGCAAGGGTGGGGGCAGAGGAGGAGCAAAGCTCCCGGGCAGGAATGTAGCGGGATACAAGAGCAGAGAGATATGGGGGAGCAAAGCCATGAAGAGCTTTGAAGGTGAAGACCAAGAGCTTGTGCTGAATGCATTCACGTAGAGGGAGCCAATGTAGGGCAGAGAGAAGGGGTTGAACGTGGTCAAAGCGACAGGCAAGGTGGATGATTTTAGCCATGGAGCGTTGAATGGAGTGGAGGGTGGTGAGATCAGAGCAGGGAAGACCAGTAATGAGGAAGTTGCAGTAGTCAAGGTGAGAGATGACTAAAGCTTAATCGCTGCTTGCTTGTTGTTAGAGACTGCTTAGTTATGGTGCAATAAGATGCAAGGCCTAGAGATGGAGAGTATGGCATAGGAGCATAAGTTTGGTTTGCTGCTTAACGTTGTTAGCCTAAAATCATGTCAAGAGAGGTAACCTAGGAAGAAGTGGTCAAACTGGTAGGTATCAACAAGAGTTAAAAGTCTGATAAGGATTCTAATTGGACAGAGGCACTGATTTTACCTTAGTTGAAACTGCATTAATATGGCCATGGTTAATGAAATTGTGGCTCACCATGTGTGTGGTTCTGCTAGCACTGTGGCTTAATAAAATACCTTTGAACTGAAGGAAAGCTAGCTGCGCAGCTCATCAACCCCCAAACATTGTGCCAAATGCTCAGGTGGCCCTCAGAATAGTCTCTGACAACAAGAACCTTCCTACTACCATCTGTCTCCTCGTAGAGGGTAAACTGAACTGCCTCAGAGGAACAGGCCATCCCTCTGAAGGTTGTCTCAGTTCACAGCATCTCTTTTTAATAATTAGGGATTTCTATGTAATATCTTATTTCTCAGATAATAGTAAGAACCCAAGTTAGTCATTTTATGCTTCCAGTAATATTCAGCTATAATTTGTATCATCAATATTATTCCCAGTAAAGCTCATTTTTTAAAAGCCTTTGTGGCTGTACTGGTTTCCTGTGTTGGGATGATTTTAAAGGAACATTTATCAGCTGAACCTAGGTAGGGGATATTTCCCCTTAAAATGATAACCTACACCCTGGGCATTGCAGACTATTAAGTCACGATCAATCTTGTCAATTACTATTGGTCTTTCACCACTACACAAGGACAGCAAAGTCAAAAGTTACGTACCAATGATTCCAACCACAAGTTCATTGCTGGTGTCATCACGGCCCACCAGCAGAGAATAGTCAATGATGAGATGGCTGGAAAGAAATTGGGAATCACTGAGGATGGACGCCCTCAGCACAGCCTTGGAGTGGGAGCGGATGTACAAGGGGTTGTCCCGCACCATCTTCAAGAGGTTTTCATCCAGCAGAACCACATCACAGCTTTCCTTCCCAGTCTCTGTTTTTACATTTCTGTTCCGCAGGGAACCCTTCAGATCAAAAACCTGCCAGGGAAACACATTGTGTTCCACTGAAATAGATTACCCATATTTAAAGATTCCTATACAGAAAGCTAGATATTAGGGGTCAGTGACAGTATGCAAATTGTGGGTCATGCAACACTTGGTCATGGCTGGTCCTGGCTTCATGTTGCCTTAATGGCCCTGTGTCTTTCTATGCCCTCTCGTCCGTTCAGTCGGACGTTGGGAAGATCCCTGCCATGGACACTAGGAGGCAGCATGACTTTCGACTGGGCATGCGTAGGGGATCTCCCTCACATTCCCCAGTCGAAAGTCTGCCTCTGAACAAGAAAGGAGTGTAGCAGGGTGCTCCGCACCCACCGGTGACTTTCGGGGCCCCCCTTTTCCCCCTAAGGGGGGGGCTCTACCGTTTTTGCTTAGTTTACAGCGGGGGCGCCTGCCCCAACACGGATACAATAGCGCTGTGTGCACTGGAGCCGCTGTAAGCGGCAGCCTCCTCCTTTCCCCGTTCCCGGCTTTATGCACGGGACGGGGCTTCAATAAGTTGGGGGTGCGGCCCACCGGGTACGCCCCCCGCACGGGCCCGCAGAACCATGGCGGAGGCGGCGGGGACCACTGGGTGCGGTACCCCACCCGCTACAAGGAAGGCCCCATGGGCAACTCATGGGGCGAAATCGAAACTGCGTGATCTGCAGCCCCGCCAGCACAGCCCGCCAAAACTACGGCCAGCCCCACTGCAGCCGCTCAGTCCCAGACTGCTGGCAATACGGGGCCCAATTCTGCACGGTGAGGAGGCTCTGGAATTGGGGAAGGTAGCCTCAGCTGCCTCCCCACAAGTAAGTGGGGACCAGGTGCTGGATTTCCACCGCAAGCAACAGGGCGTGGGAGAGCTCTCCAGCGCGCCAAGGAGCTCAGGGCCCAGCCCCGATACAAATCTATAAAGGGAGTAAAATCCCTATAGCGCTCCCCAAACCTCTCTCGGGGAGATTATTTTCTAAGTCACCTTCAGGGCTCTTTCGAGGCCACTGACAGAACGGGATAAGCTACCCACTTCCTCCTGGAATTTTTCCTCATAGGAGCTACTGGGGCCCTCCTTCGAGGGGACTCAGCTGGACTCCCTCCTAAGCGAGGAAGGTGAGACCCCCCCATGAGGGCTCTGAGTCAATCCCTTCCTAGTAAGCACTCTAATTGGCACGGTGCCCCCTACCAGGGTCGTCACCCCTGCTGAGGAAGGGGCTGCTTCCCCCACCCCAACCAGTACCATGTTGGCCTAGTTGCTAAGGTTCCCGCTTACTATACCATCTGTGGGTTCAGATCCCCACTGTTTTTCTGCGCATCCTGGCCCCCCCGGGAGAGGGCTACAGTAGTGCTGCAGAGCTACTGGCTGCTCCAGAACCTTAAGATTCAAAACTGGGCCCCCGCAGGTTACAACAGCGAGCCTAGCAGTGGGAGGACACCCTCCTCCAGAGACACAGGGAAGCAGATGGACAACTTCCCCAGGCATGAGGCCCCTAGTCCTTCCAGGAGCAGAGAGGGTGATTTAATCATCCTGAATCCCCCGGGGAACAAACATTCAGACCCCTCCTCCCTTAATGGGGAGGAATCAGAGGGTATACATCCCCTAGGGAACCACAACTCCAGTGGGGCCCCACCAGGCAGAGCCTGTTGGAAAATCAACTAGGCTCAATGGAGGATCCCTCCCAGTTTTCCAAGGCAGATTCTCCATACCTCAAACATCTGCAGAGCGATCTCTGCCCTTCCTCAGGCGAATGCAGCCACTGCGGCCCTAGCATGCCAGTCTGCGTTCCCCACAGAGGGACAACGGACCCCACCGGCATGGGAACTCAGGTAGAATAAGGCCCTGCCCAAACAGTAGCACATAACCACTGCCAGGAGCCAGTGTGGGGTAGTAATGGGGGGTTCTGCGCTTGGATCTTGGTATCGGGGCTCGGATCCTGCTCTGACCATGATCTCGCTCGGGAGCCTTGGGTGACTCGGAGCCTCTCGGCCTTGGTTTCCCATTTGTAGAATGTGAATGGGTGCCTGTGTTCCACTCACCTGTGTCCCTTCCAGCTCAGTCTTAGGGGTAGTCATGATGCGGTTTAAACTGGGCAAGCCCCCAATAATCAGCTGCCCTGTCCAACAGTCTTGCCACCAACGTTACCCTGGCACCTGCTCGCCTCAGGGACTCCACATGGGCATACTAACTGGGGCTGCCAAGGGCATGACAGCCTGTATAACGGCTAGTCCAGACTATACTCCACTCCTGTCGGGTGGACCCACGCTCACAAAGACGCGCACGAACGCGTCAAGTATAGGAACCATACCCTTAACCTCCCCCAGCCGACTTCAGGGACCAAGCAGTCTGAAGCACCAGCCCCAGAACCCACAGGGCGCTTGGAGTAAGGTCCTTCAGCTCCCAGCAGCTCCACCAGCCCAGCACCCACAGCAAAGCCAGGCCTTTGACTTCCATGGGCAGGGGGTACGTCATCGCACACACACACCCCGATCCCGCACCTCTTCAAGAAGGGGAAAGCGCCCTAGGAATCTGTCAGGCTCCATGGTGTGGGAGCCATTGAGAGGGCACCGTGGCACGTACAAGGAAGGGCCGCTGCTCTAATTCTTCCTAGTGCTGAAGAATTCGGGAGGCCGGACACGGGGTTTCAACCTCGAGCGGCTGTACAGACCGCGCCACAGATGGCACTTCGAGATGAATCACTAGCCCCCATCTCGTTAGCCCTAGCCAGGGACGCACGGATGGCCTCTCTGGGCCTCAGATCACTTACAGCACGTCCCCATTCTCCAGGCTTGCTGACGTTGGCTACGTCAGGGTTAGGAGGGGACGGTTTGGCAATACCGAACGCTCCCCTTGGGGGTGGAGACGGTGCTGAGACCCTTCACCAAAGTTCTAGTCCCGCTCATCGCCAATCTTAGCTTGGTAGAGAACGGGTAACAGTTTATCCATGCTTAGATGACTGCTAATCAAGGCTCCATAACAGCACCGGCCTCCAGGCCACCTTCTCAGAGCCATTGCCTACTGAGAACACCATGTTTTTTCCCTATATACAGGGACAGGGGCCATCCAGACCTTCTTAGCGGCTGGAGCACCTGCGGGTGCTCGTCAATATAGCACATGGTAGAGGGTTCCCCCCGTAACACACTGCAAAATCAGAAGCCTGGGCTGCGGGGTAGGGCAACGCTTCGTTTCCAGTTCAGGTTCCTAGCATCCAGTATCTAGCCAGCCAAGACACCCTCAACTCGCTCACTGGTGGGAGAACCCGCACAAATTCGAGCAGGGTGTCCCCCTCAGGGTCCCCGAGTATGACAACGGCTCAGGGCCGTACGACTGGCCCTTCAGTACCTTCGCCCGCTTTGCAGGGCAGACACATGTTAAACCTTACGGACATCTACGGTTCTAGCGTACAGACACATGTTAACCCTACGGACAACTACTGTCCTAGCGTACAGAATCAAGCAGGATGGCTCAAGGTCTCGCATGCTACACAAGTTGGCATAATGCCTCCTCAATGGGCAAGAACCCACCTATTCCGCTTACCATATCAGGAAGGATAAGCAGACTGATTGAGCAGAACGGCAATAGACCTGGGGGAATGGCTCCTCAGCACCGGAGCCTTCCAACTGGTAAAACTCACCTACCAATCCTCGACCCCTTTGCCTCGTCAAGCAATGTCAAGATGAGACGCTGCTTCGCCAGCTGGCCTCACCTCAAAGCGAAAACACACAACGCCCCTACTGTCAGGCGGGTCTCCTCCATGCCTTTCACCTTGTCCGATTTTGGGGCACACAATACACAGGAACAAGTTGCTCCGAGCTACAGGTATCTTACTAGACCTTTCTGGCCCCGCAGGCCCTGGGTTCCAGACCTCCTCAGCATAGCCGCAGGACACCTCCCTGATTCCCAGAAGTCCCGGGCCCGCTGTTCCTGTGCCCACCGCTGTACATACAGCCAGGTTTATAGAGTCCGTCATCTGGGCTGGGAGTACACAGCCAGGCTGGGGTTGGGACTGTTTGAAGCAAGTGCTGCAGGCCCTGCTAGCCTTTTGACCTCACACAGGGTCACATTATCAATGCACCAGGCGGATGTTGGGCTCCTGGGCCCTTCATCTAGTTCTGCCATGCCCTCCCCCGCGATATATCAGGTTCTCCTTCTCCTGGGGGGGCTGGAGGGGGGTTGTTCCCCCCTTAATACCCTGTTCCACACAGGTAGGGGCACTGGATAGCACCCGGGGGGAGTTTCTGGTCAGCACCTTTCAGGCACACTACATCAGACAATTCATGAGGACTGCACGCCTCTTACCGCCCCATTGACCCCTGGGTTCCACAAGTGGCACCTCTACATATTAGTTCCAGCCCTGGCCACAGTCCTCCAGTGCTGTCCTCCTTCCTCTCGCTTGGTTGGGGTCTTCCTGTTTACCATCTTCTCGCCCAGGAGGGTCCCCGAGCCCGGAGCCCTCCCCAGCGTCATGGCCCTGGTCACCCCTTGCAGGGAATCGGTCATCCTTAGTTGGATCCCACCTTCCTCTGAAGGTTTCCCCTATTCCTCTGGTCCCAGAGCTGGGCCTCCCTTCCTTCTATCCTAGACCCAGCCACTGACCGGAACGGGAAAGACACTCCCTAGGCGGCTGCCATCCTCTCACGATATAGGGAGTGGACGCGGGCGTTCACGCAACGTCCTGTCTCTCGGTTACATACTGTCCCCATTTTAAGGATGACTAGGCTTCCAAACGTCCATGGCCAGTTGGACATCAGCCTGCCTTACTGACGCCTACAGGGCATCAAGCATAATGCTACTGGTCAGTCCTTGGCTCTTCCACCAGTGGGGTGGCAGCTCAGTGGGCCGCCTTTTCTCTAATCCCTAGGCGAAATATTTTTACTGTCACCTGTAGGAGCTTCCACACCTCCCCTGGGTGTTGTAAGCTAGACTTATGGGAATCCCTAGGCGAAATAATTTTACTGTCACCTGCAGAAGCTTCCACACCTCCCCTGGGTGTTGTAAGCTAGACGTACGGGACTCAGCTGAGACCGCCCTGGAAGGCGGGTGCTTCAAGGGGTGCTGAGTTCTCAATGGGCGCCCTGGTCCCACCCGTGCCGAACTTACAGCTTTGGTAACTCCCAACGTCTGACTGAACGGACGAGAGGACATAGAAAGGGCAATTGGGTCACTTACCTTGGGAATTGCCTTTCTATTCCCTTGAGGGAGTTCAGTCGG
>QEPC01000089.1:78474-90439 GCA_003113815.1 Sphenodon punctatus
GCTGGGGCTTTAATTTTTTTTACATTGCAGTCATTTTTAAATGGCTGCAATGTAAAAAAACCGGTACCCCGAAATCCGGTACCGGGTCCGGATTACCGGGCCGAATCCGATAATGCCGGTACGCCCGATACCGGCATTATTGGATACCGGATTCTACTGGTTTCCCACCCCTACCTCTCCTGTTTAATGTGTATATGCAATCCTTGGGTGAGGGCATGAGAGGGTTCGGCATACGATGCCATCAGTACACCGATAATACACTACTCTACCTCTCATTTTCTGGAGACCCAGGCCTGGCAGTCTCGGTGCTTACCCGGTGCTTGGCAGCTGCAGGGGACTGGACGAGGACGAGTTGTCTGAGGCTGAATCCTGACAAGACGGAGGTGATGTTGGTGGGTAGGACTGCGGGGGTGGTGGCTCCTATCATTGGTGGGTTTTGCCCCCCCCCGGCCGCTCAGGTCCATAGTCTGGGGGTGCTCCTCGACCCGCAGCTCCGCCTGGATTGTCAGGTGGAGGCTGTGGCAAGAGGAGCATTTTGCCAACTACACCTGGTTGCGATGGCTTTGGCCGTATGTCTCGGACTCTGATCTGGTCACCATCATCCATGCTTTCATTAGTTCCCAACTGGATTACTGTAACGCACGCTACGTGGGGCTACCCTTGGTGATGGTCCAGAGGCTGCAGCTGGTGCTGAATGTGGCAGCCCACCTCCTAACAGGGACGGGTCACCGCGAACACATTACACCAGTGCTCCGGACTCTGCACTGGCTGCCTATTGTCTTCTGGGCCCAATTCAAGGTGTTGGTTATGACTTATAAAGTCCTAAATGGTTTGGGTCCTGGTTAATTGCGAGACCACCTCAAACCTCGGGTCATTTCGCGGCCCCTGCGATCAGCTGGGGGCACCCAGCTTGAGATCCCCCAGGTACACCGGGTGGCAACGGCGGGGAGGGCGTTCTCGTTGGCCACGCCTCAGCTGTGGAACTCTCTCCCGTTCAAGGCCCATCTTTCCCCTGATCTCCCCTCTTTCCGTAGGTGTTGCAAGACTTGGTTGTTCCGCCGGGCCTTCAAGGGTAGGGTAGGGTTGGGGGATATTTGTCAGCTGCTGTTTTATATATTTTATATATGCCCATTTTATTTATATACATGATATATTGTATTTTAATGATTTTATTGTTATATTTGATGTTGTACACTGCCCTGGGCTGCCAATGTACAGGAGGGTGCGGGTTATACATTTTTCGTAAATAAAAATAAATAAAAACCCAAGACATCCAAATAGTACTTCTTGTGAAAAAAGGAAAAAAGCTTGTCGAGCACATATGCTAAGTCTTGCAAAACATAAGATGAGCCCACGTTGTATGTCTGACACAATTAAAGTTGCTCAAGGTAAACAAAAACTAATGTAACACTACTTCTACTGCTCCTATGGTGTTTGGATATGTTTGCAGGAATTGGCAGCAGTTTTCCTGCCCAAGAGGATGAATATTTGGCATCTGGGAAAAGAGATAAAGGAGGACAAGATCTCATATTGCATACACTAATAGAGTTCCACTGAAGTTACACACGCTCAGACAGATTGATGTGTATCAACAACTGAAATCTCATTTCACATGAGAGTCTGGATTACAGCGTTAGGTCTTCCAATGCTACACCACAAATCTCTAAAGACTCGTCTTTTATTTGGCTAAAATCATTGTTTTATATACTTTAGACTCCTAAAGTCAGGGTAATAGATCAGTCTTATGCAAAGCCTAAAAAAGGACACTAGATGGTTCCGTTATGCTCAAATATACAAACGAGATGGTAGCCCACACCAGGTGGGTGTCCGCCTGCTCAGTTATTAGGTGTTCAATTCCACCAGTCACGTAGCCACCACCCACCAGACATGCAGCCCCCACTCGCAGCAGTGTCCCAGAGCACGCGGAGCCCACCGTACAGGCAAATGCGTTCTAGTATGCACCCATGAGTCTGCATTCCGTCAATTAGGTTGTGTGCAGCCTCGCACACATACAGGACTGCCAGTACCACAGAGTCACGGACGAAAACTCTCGACTGTTTCAAGAAGCGACCACTTCTGAACCCTCTCTCCACTGTCTCGCTGGTGTGCACATGTCTGCCTTAAAAGCCTACCATGCCATTTTCAAACATGCGTTCCTCAGGTCTTCCCAGCTGGCAGCTTGTGCCTGGTGCTTGCGTTTTCCCAGCCATTGCATTCTCAGGAGCGACTTGCAGGGGATCACCATTGCTGTGGCCATGGCTCAAACAACCAGCCGAACAACAAAGAGCACCTACTGATCTGCCTGCCTGGTTTGCAACGGGGGCTGGTGGAGGTAGCATGGCAGGGAAGAATGCCTGCCCACGTATTAAGCTTTTCATAGTAAACCTGTGAGTGGGGGCTGCCTGAATGCACAATACACGTACGGGACTGCTCGTTTATTAGTCTCTGCACACTAAACACACAAGTGCGGTCTGCACGGATCAAACCCAGACTCCAGGGGACTATTGTCTTGTTTGTTAACACCCTAAGTGATGAGTAAAAGCTCATCTTGCACACCATGACAACTGTATTTCAGTGTTCTTGTGGGTAGTAATATTCATGCTGTACCAGAAGCATGCTTGAAAGACATTTGTAGAACAAGCGTGTTCATTTGCTAGTCAGTGATTTCAATCAATCAAGGAGGCACTTTTTGCATTCTGTGATAGAGACATCTTGCCACCATGTTCTTTTCAATTAAGAGTGCCAAAATTATTTCCTACTTACGAAGTTCCACATGGGGATTTGTTATCTGCTTTTTTTGTGCATCTCCTCCATCTGCTTCATCTGTAAGGAGAAAGTTGTGTCAGGTGTGTCCACAAACCCAGTGAAATTGCTTCAGTTACACTTACTGATGAACAGAGTTTCCATTGCTCTTAAACATTTATTGGTTTTGGCCAAGTACTTATTATTTGTATTGGTGGCGGCAACAATAAAAGCTTTCATTATCAAGATAAAATAGGTGTCGCATGATGGTCGCTATAAATGCACACGTCTGAATTAAAGGTAACCTCATTTTTAGTATTTAGAAGGTCCAGCTGGGGTTCACAACTAAAAAGAAAAAAGAAGATATGAGCCATGCTTAAGTATATTAGCCAATATGCATGGGACACCTCACCAGATAATAGGTATGTTTTATTTAACAAAATGCATTTATGAACATTTACTTGTTAAACCTTGGAAAACAAACAATGATTTAAGCAGCTTCTTATAAACAGTCTGTGACTAGCAGTTTGGGAAAGGAAAATTTGGTTCACTTACCTGGTGAATTTTCCTTCTTTCCTTGGAGGCAGGCAGTCCTCGCTGGATTTAGCTCCTCCACTCTAGGTTAGAGGCAGGATCAAGGTTTTGAGTGACAGCCAAAGCCTAGAGGAGGAGCTAACCCTGGCGGCTCCCAGAATGTGTAACTACTATCTAACAGACTAATCTTAACACTTAAATCTGACCGAACTAGATTAAATATAATCATAGAGAAGGATGAGAGAAAAACCCCCAAAGGGGTTGGCTAAATTAGCCTCTTTCAGACTAATCAGTTTTCCCTTTTTCTCTCTCTCTCTCTTTTTTTTTTTTTGGAATGTGGAGAAGAAAAGCTGATCTTCTGACAGAGAATGTTGCAAGAGATGACTTCAAAATTAAGACTAGGGTGGACTGGACTGCCTGCCTCCGCAGGAAAGGAGGAAAATTCATCAGGCGAGTGAACTAAGTTTTCCTCTCTCTCTTGGGGAGAAAGGCAGTCCTCAATGTGAAGTGCCCAAGCAGTGGTCCCAGGACAGGATGGCTACCCCTTAAATTGAAAAAGCATGCATCCGTGGACGACAATCATGACAAAACTCTTTGCAACACCCACTGCCCAAAGACAGCTCTGGCCGATGCCCAGGTATGTATAGTGTAACAACGTGTGAGGTGTGGATGGAGGACCAGCATGTCCCCTTACATTGGTAGCTGTGCTCTGCAAGGAGTGAGCTGCAATCCCCTGGGGAATCTAAATGCCTTTTGCCTTGTAGGCCAACGCTACGCAACCCCACAACCAACGTGGCTGAGTTGCAGCCAAGGCCTTTTTTCCCCTCTGACCCTGTCTGAAAGCTATGAAAAGGGCAGAGTCTACTCTAAACTCATCCTCTCCAAGTAGATTTTCAGGTCCTTCCTGACATCTAGCTTGTGCCAAAGAATTTATTGTTGGTGCCGAGGGTTTGGGCAAAAAGAAGGTAACTATGTTTTGGCTTATGTGGAAGTCAGGTTCTTTGTCATGAATGTGGTTGTCGTCTGCCATTGGTTGTGAAAGTCTTGCATTCATCCCCCCTAGTCAGGGCATCATGGGTGGGGAGTGCCTGTAGCCAGGAGCTGGTGGGTATGGGTTTGTCCATATTGACTGGTCACCTGGAGTTGCCTGTTCCACCTCTCTGCCAATGCTGTCTGTTTCTGTTTCCTCCTCTGCAAAAAGAGGAGCAAAAAAATAAATTTAAAAAGTTGTGTCTGGACTGGGGCCTTCGCTTAACCTCCTTCCTGGTTGGAGTTGATTGCCAGACACCTCTTTTTCTCCCAGTTTGTCCGTCATAGCATTTTCCATGGGTTCCCCAAAGAGTCTGCCCCCCCGGAAAGAGGCAGATGTGAGAACCATTTTTGTTTGTAGATCAGCTTTCCATGGCCTGGGCCAGATAGTGCGTCTTTCCACCACGCTGTTTACCATTGATCAGGCCACAAACTCTGCTGAATCAAGGGCAGCATCCGCAGCGAAATATGTTGCTACAGACCATCAGTTTCTTCAGACCATCTTTTATCTCCTTGGAGGGAACAATGGCATTCATATCCTTAATTCAGAGGACCATTTGTGAGCAAAGGTGGATGCTGTTGCTGCTGTCCTGCAGGCTGTGGATGCTGTGTCAGAGTCCCTATGTAGGAAAAAGGGCAATTGGGATTCTTATCTGAGAATTGCCCTTCTGTAGTCTTGCAGGGAGTTTATTCGGACATAGGGAGCGTTCTTCCTTGCATCCATCAGGAAGCAGCAAAGACTTTCCACTGGGCATGCGTAGGGAGCGCTCCCTCGCTTCCCCAGGAGTATCACAGCCGAAGAATCCAGAGCTGGAAAACGTAAGTAACAAACCAAACCCTTCCCCGACTTCGAGAAGGCATATAAAGAGAATAACAAGGTTACAGTAAACCAAACTTATTAGAACTAGCAGAACAAACCCCATGTGGGTCGAATAAACTCCCTGCAAGGCTACAGAAGGGCAATTCTCAGGTAAGAATCCCAATTGCCCTTTCTATAGCCTTCAGTCTGTTTATTAGGACGTAGGGAGCTACCAAAGCAGTTATTGTTTATTCGGCAGGGGAGGGAAATATCTAGGCTGAACCCAGTACCCCTTGGAGGATCCGCCTGTTGAAGGCGGCCTTGGCGGATTGGAGAATATCTATTTTATAATGCCTGGTGAACGTGTGCAGGGTTTTCCATGTGGCTGCCCTGCATATGTCACCAATTGGGGCATGAGAGTGGAAGGCATCATTAGCCACGGCCCCTCTAGTTGAATGGACCAGGATAGGATTGGGTGGTTGGAGACCAGAGGCCTTGTAAGCCTCAGCAATACAGGTAGCAATCCACCCCGCAATAACAGACTTAGAAGCTTTTTTGCCCGTGACTAGGGTGACAGCTCACTAGCAGGCTAGAGGAGCACCTGAACGTAGCGGAATGTAGCAGATAGACCTTAAGGGCCCTGGGTACGTCCAGGGAATGCCACAGCTTCTCTAGAGGGTGGCAGGGTCCAGGGCAAAAGGAGGGAAGAATGACATCCTGGGATAGGTGAAAAACGGAGGAAACCTAGGGGATGAAGGAGGGATCTAGTCTGAGACGCGCGGATTCCTTTTGGAATGTGCAAAATGAGTGATCAGCTGAAAGGGCCCCAATTTCAGATATATACCTTGCCGAGGTAATGGCTATTAGGAATGCCACCTTGATTAAGAGAAAAAACAGAGAGATCATATCAAGGGACTTGAAAGGAGGACCAGTTAAGGCCTTAAGGACTATGTTGAGGTTCCAATTAGGGAACCTGTGGACTATCGGTGGAGAGATTTTTCAGGCAGCTCTCATAAATTGCCTCACGTGGTGGTGTGAAGAGAGGCGCAGCCTACCAGAGGCCCCTAAAGTACTGTCAACTGCGGCCAATTGTCTGGTGAGGGTATTGGGGCGTAGCCCCTTGTCCAGTCCCTCCCTGTAAGAATTGGAGAACTTGGCCTATCGACAGATCTTGTGGAGGGATCTGTTTATCTTTGCACCAGTTTACAAAAACTCTCCAGGAACATTGATATATACGGTGGGTTGATTTACGTCTAGAAGCTAGCAGCGTGTGTATGACGGAGGCTGAGAACCCCAAGTTCTGGAGGGCTAGGGTTTCAACAGCCATGCTGTTAGTCTCAAGAACTCCGGCTGCTGGTATAGAACCGGTCCTTGTGATAGAAGATCGTGTGCGATCGGCAGACTGAGCCGGGTCCCGTGTGACAGGGCGAGGAGATCTGGAAACCATGGCTGAAGCGGCCAAAATGGGGCCATAAATATCACCACGGAACGTTGCTGTTTACAGTGTCAAATTGCCCTGATGAGAAGAGGGAAGGGCGGGAAGGCGTATAAGAGACCTGGGGGCCACAGGCAGTTGAGTGCGTCCGTTGCCTCGGATTTGGGGTTGGCAGTCCTGCTGAAGAAGCGGGGCAGCTTGTGATTGAATGGAGAGGCGAAGAGATCCAGGATCGGAATGTCAAATGTCTCAGTAATCCTCTGGAAGGCCGTTTGGCTGAGGGTCCATTCCCCGGAGTCGAGTGTCTGGCAGCTCAGCCAGTCGGCCTGCACATTGTCGGTCCCCTTTATGTGGAAGGCCGTCAGGGAGATGAGGAAGTTCTCCGCCCAGGCCATCAATAGGGATGCTTCCCTGTGCAGACTCTTGGATCGGGATCCCCCTTGATGGTTTACATAAGCCATCGCCATGGTGTTGTCCGTGAATACGACCATGCGTTGGCCCTGTACTAGATGCTGGAGTTGTTGAAGGGCTAGGTGAATGGCTTTGAGCTCCAGCCAGTTGATGCTGTACTTGGAGTCCCTGCTTGCCCAGGTTTCTCTGGACGAAGCTGGTGCCCAGATGGGTTCCCCAGCCTGAGAGACTGGCGTCTGTGGTCAGGACTGTCGTGAGTGGTTCTGAAAGAGGGACCCCTTCCTGAAATCTGAGTGGGTCCTCCTACCAGGTCAACGATTGTAGTATCTCTGTAGGTAAGGGGATGGATATCGGACAGTTGTTGGTTATCTGCTCCTGCCAGGGTCGAAGGAGCTGCTGGAGACTGCGAGTGTGGAAGCGGGACCAGTGAAGGTGATGTATGCATGATATCATGCACCCGAGTAGTGACGCTAGCGTTCGAAGTGGGGTCTGCTTTTGAGCCCGTATCACAGCAATCAGGTTCCTGATTTTGTGTTGTCGACCCGGAGGTATGAATATTCTCTCCAGTTGAGTATGGAACACAACTCCCAGGTGTTCGAGGTGCTGGGAGGGTATCAAGTGACTCTGAGATGATTTATCTGAAAGCCGTGCTCTTTCAGATAGGAGACAGTGAGCTGGAGATGCGTCTGAGCTAGCTCCAGGGATGTCGTCCGGACCAGGATGTTGTCTAGGTAGGGAAACATTGCCACTCCGTGGAGTCGGAGGTTCGCGATCAGCGGGATTAGCAGCTTCATGAATGTCCGGGGGGGCAGAGGCAAGGCCGAAGGGGAGGGCTTGGTATTGCCAGTGTTAGCTGTTGTACGCAAAGCGGAGTCATTGTCGGTGTGCAGGAAGAATGGGTACGTGTAAGGACGCGCCTTTCAGATCCAGGGAGGAGAGCCAGTTGTTCCTGGATATTGCCATAGAGATGGATGTCAGGGTTTCCATCTTGAACCTCTGGGTTTTGACACATTTGTTGAGGCGTTTCAGGTCCAGGATGGCTCGCCATTCTCCGGATTTCTTTTGTACAAGAAACAGGATGGAGTATAGGCCCTTCCCTTTCTCGTGCCATGGCACTCTTTTGATAGCCCCCATGTCGTGCAGCCTGTTGATCTCTGATTGCATTGCTGCGCGTTTGCAAGGGTTGCCTGAAAGGGGGGGGAAGTGCGGAAGAAGTCCCTTGGTCAGTGTTTGAGTTCTACTGAGTAACCGTGAGTGACTATCTGAAGTGCCCAAGTGTCGTTCACTGACTGCTTCCACTGTTGGTCGAAGTGAAGTAGTCTTCCTCCTAGACGGTAGGAGTCGTGGGAGGAAGAGGCTAAGGAGTCAGGATTCTTATTTGCGAGGCGGGGATCCAGCGCGTCTGTTGTAGGGAGCCTGAGTCGCTGGCCTGTTGGGTCTGGAACCTCGGCCCCTGTGTCCTCTGCCTCGCTGTTGTGTGTTCCAAGAGTTATAAGAAGAGAAGGTACGCTTGTGACCCTGGTTGGTTCTCTGAAAGGGTCGAAAAAAGGTTTTAAATGTCTGGACCTGATTCAGGGAATGCTTCTTCTCCTTATTAGAGACCTCAGTGAGGGCCTTGTCTAAGGCAGAGCCAAACAGCTTTCCCCCTTTGAACTTGCTATTGACTAGCAAGTTCTTGGTGTGTGAATCGGCTCGCCATGGGCGGAGCCAGAGACGGCGGTATGCCGCTATGTTAGCCACCATACCGCAGGTTGACCAGGTAACAACGTCCATAGAAGAATCCATCAGAAAGGCATGAGCTAGGGTGACATTAGCCGCCAGTTTCCGGGATAACACTGCCGAGATGTTTGGGTCCTTGGCCAGCTTAAACCACTTCATGATGGCCCTGGCCACAAGCGGTGATAGCCATCTGCAGGGTGTGGGACAGCGCCTTGTAGCTCTTACGGAGCCCTATCTCGATGCCCTTATCTGTGGGGTCCTTGGGTAACAGGTCTTCTGAAGAGGGGAAGACTGAGTGTCGGGCTAGGGAGGCAGCAGCTGAATCCACCTTGGGGGGCCTGAAAATAGAGTCACTCTGTTTGGTGAAGGAGTACAGGAACTGCTGGAATTTAGAAAGTTTGGTTGCTTTAGTAGGGTGTTTCCACTGGGCCTTAATTATTCTTTCAAAGGCCAGGTCCAGAGTGACTCCCTTACAGCTGTTATGCAGCCTGGGAATGTACTCCCTGTCTGATTCCTCCTCATCCGAGGAGGACTCATTCCTTTTTCTTAGGGGTGCTAGGAGTTATTCGTAGCACTCGTTGTGCTCTGCGAAGGAGCTTGGGGCCCTGGTCTGCGGGGAGCTCCCTGGCCACTTCCTTAGGCCCTTGAGCCAGAATGTCCTCCCATTCAGGGGTGGTCTGGTTATCTGTCCCCGAGGAGTAATTCCCCTCTTCATCAGAAGCCACTGAGGAGGAAGTGGTGGGGGGAGAACTTGGAACACTCTTGAACCCAGCGTTTCTTACGCTGGGGCTGTGGGGGGTGGATTCAGACTCGGAAGAGGACCCTAGCAGTTCACCCTCCTCAGAGGGAGAATCGTCCCCATTTTCCTCAGAAGAGGATACAAGCAGTTCCCTAATAGTGGGCCTGTGGGCCGGCTTAAGGGCTTTCTGTTGCCCTTTTGGTGTTTCCCTTAAAGGAGGGCTGTGGGGAGGGGGAGGGTGCTTTCGTTTCTGGGCCCTCCTCTGATTAGTTTCGATACGCACCAGGATTCCCATCATGGACCTGAGCGCGTCCATCTGGAGCCTCTGGAAGGACTCCATGGACTGTTCCCCTCTTACTTGTGAGGAGGCAGATGATTCTGCAGAACTAACCCTGCATCCTCCACCATGTTTTCCTCCGCCTGAGATGGGGGAGGAGCAGGAGGTAGCAACAGTCCTATCCTGGATGCCACTTTGGAAACAATTTTCTCATACAGCTCTGTACTAAACCTACTTCTCCACTTATGAAAAGCGGAGAACTCCTATCCTGCTGCTCTCTGTCTGGAGGGAGGAACAAGCTGGGAGCCAAGCCACAGTTACTTTCTCCTCTAGGTTTCAGCTGTCACTCAAAACCTTGATCCTGCCTCTAACCCAGAGTGGAGGAGCCAAACCCAGCGAGGACTGCCTGCCTCCACAGGAGAGAGAGAGAAGAGTTATTACTCATGCAAATTCCTCAGAGACCACATTTAATAGGGTCATGTGGGAAAATTTAAGGGTAAGTCTTACTTACACCACCTAAGCCTAAAATTAATACAATTCTTTCCTCCCCCTTCAATGTTCTACTATCCCAAGGCAGAAAGAAGTTATAGCAGGTGGTGGTGAATCAAGACAGGGAATCTAATCCATTGGCTCAACATCAGAGCAGCCACACTGAAGACAGCCCTGAAACCCAGGCTTTGCTGAACTTTCCTTGAGCCCTAACATTGCTCTTGTCCTGTGTAGAGACTGCTAGATGTTTCAAAGAAGTTTATTAGAGTTGCATTCAAGTCCTATCAAAATGCAAGAGGATTTTTAAGCAGCTTTTAGGCTCCTCTGAAATTCAGAACTAGAGAAGAGTTTGGGGTCTGTTGGTTGGAACATTAACACATAGAAAACCTAAATGAGTAAGTGAAGCAACAGCTCTATATGAATAACTTAACAAGTATACCTTGAGACTCTGCTCCTTGGTTCTCTGCTCCCTCTTTACCCATCTGTCCTACTTGGTAATAGGCACTGTCTGCACCACGTAAAGTCTCTTTCTTCTGAGAAGACAGGTCAGGGCTCTTTCCTCCTGTGCCACGGAAGAAGGACAGAACTCCAGAAGCCTTTTTTGCTAAAAGAAAACGTAAAGCAAGCACACACACACACACAAAAAATCAACGTTATCGCAAAATGTACTGCGACTACAAACCATTATCAGGTATTGTACAAATATCCTAAAACTATTTTTTTTTTAGTAAAGATATCCCTTCATAGTAGCCTGTTTTCTCTCTTTCGAATCACTTTCAATCTAACTGGTCAGCTGACTATGTTCTAGATTGTTCACCTTCGTTATCAATTTTAAAATTATAATGGGATAAAACTTGCACACTCCACTGTTGAGTGAGTTAAATTGCTATGATAAACTGTCATCACTTGGGAATTATAGAAAAATCGACCCAGGAATGAAAAAACTTCACTGTGTAGCAGTATCTATGGTGAGGGATTGCTATGAGCATTGTTTTGTACAGGCAATCATGACTGGAAGAACCAAGAAAGCATTCTTCATGAAATGCTTTCTGCCAAGTGCATTTAAGAATTTTTCCCTGTTTCAAAGCATTCTTTATAGATGAGCCACACTATAGGATTAAAATATTAGAAACAACTGGGTCCAGGTTATTTGTGGGGCACAATAACCTGCAGAATGATACCTGAGTAGGCATAGCATAGCCAAGAGCATCTCCAGTATCAGAACATCAACAGGAAAGGAGAATTGGTTACCTACCTTTGTGAATTCCTTTCTCTCTTACTCTCCTGATCCTCCTCCGCTGGGCAGCTCTGCTGCTGGCCGATAGGTGGCAGATGTCTGTAAACTTGCTTTGCGCATGCGTGGGAGCTACCCGGGACTCTCCAGTTTGTAACATAGCCGAGTGCTCCTGGAAGGTATTCTTATCTAACAACAGAACTTAAAGCAACAATATTATGTAAAAGAACAACAGGCAACAATTGTTATGTAAAAAAGCAACAATTTCATGTAAAAGAACAACAGGTATGCCTGCACTATCATGACCACTAGAAAGGGGAAACGAGTGGTCCTTAATACGAATAACTAGGCTGGAAAAAAAATGGTCTTGCTGTCTGGCAGGGAGGGTCGGAGGAGGATCAGGAGAGTAAGAGAGAAAGGAATTCACAAAGGTAGGTAACCAATTCTCCTTTCTCCTCTTACCTCCTGCTCCTCCTCCGCTGGGATGTACCAGAGCCAGATCCCTCATTTTACGGGTGGGAGCCGACAGCACTGGGAGCCTCCAGTACCGCCTGCAA
>QEPC01000089.1:104229-125855 GCA_003113815.1 Sphenodon punctatus
CCGAAGGAGAGCAAGGGAGGCACGAAAGTCCGTTGGGGGTGCAGAGCCCCCGCGCTGCACTACCTAACAGTTCAGAGGCAGACTTTCGACTGGGGAAGCGAGGGCGCGCTCTCCCTACGCATGCCCAGTCGAAAGTCTGTGCTGCCTCCTAGTGGTCAAGAGGGAGAACGCTCCCTAGGTCTGAATAAACGGACCGAAGGCTATAGAAAGAAACCTGCATATTATAAAATTTCACAGTAACAAGAGCAAATATGCTCACACCCATTTTAAAATTTGATTAGTTTTTGCAGCTGGGACATATCCTTAATTATGTGTATCAAATTTATTTGCAATGGTTTAACTGCTATAGTATTTTAATACCCCACTTTATGCAATCCTTTCCAATTTACTTTTTAAACTTGCATTGATTTCATCCTGCAATCTTTAAGTATCCTGTTAGGCATTTTATACCTTGTTCATGGTATACTATTAGATAACGTGTAAGAATTAGTCACTGGATTAATTTTCAATCAATATCTTTATCTGCCATGACCAAAGGTCTTGGTAACATTAAAAGTTCCAGAAAGGAACAACATATAAAACATACTACATTACAGTGTACATTTCCATAATCAAAGCAACCAAGAAGTTAATTTACAAATTCGAGGAGGCCCTCATCTTAGCACACCCTTTGTAGCATCAATGCAGGCACCAAATTTGCGCCTTTTTTAATCACTTGGTCCTGAGGATTTGTTAACCGATATTCCAAGTGATTTGGAGTACTCTAAAATAACTTACTCTGCAGAATTGGGTCTAAAAGTTGCCTTCTCACTTTTATAGTAAAGCCACAACAGAAAAAATAATGGGTCAAATCCTCAGGTTGTTGCAAGCCGCAAGGGCACAGCCTAAGGCTATGTGGAATCTGGCGGTATCTTCCCTCCAGATATCTAGATGCCATTGATTGAAACGTCAACAAGGTATATGCATTCCATATTCTAAAGTTTTCTGGTACTGCCAAATAATGTTCCCAGTCAAAATTAAGTTTAAAATTTGCGAGCATCAGAGCAATCTTATTTTATCTTAGAACAGCCATATCCTCCTGCATATGTATATCTCTCAACCTAGTCTTAAATATCTCCCTGGCTTTAGCCTTAGGTAATTCCTCTAAAGCAATAAAAGCAAGACCAGCCAAGTTCAGCATGGAATTCAGACTTTCATTTCACCTATACTTATTATCAGAGGCCGTTGCTTCCAGCCAACAAAGAACTGGGAGGTGGTCCAATGGCATTTCAGTTAGTTTATGCCAATATTGGAATGATCTTAGTTTAGTTTCTATCAACCAGAAAAATACCCAATTCAGCTCTCATCATGTATATAGGGGTTCCTTTCGGGGTGCCTAACATCACCCTCATCAACTTATTTTGGAAGATCTCTAGATTATTTCCAGGAATACAGTCAGATTTCTCCTCCATAAGGTGCTTGTGGAATTATTATTTTTCTCCAGAAGTTTGATAGCTGGCAGTAATTGTTTCCAACCCATGGTGTTCCAAAATTTTATTACTCCATTTTTACAGCATGCCAGTTTTAAGGTTGTTGCCTTAATGTGATCATGCCAAGAACCAGTTGCAGTGAAAGGAGCCCCAAGTATCTATATGTTGGAACCTGTTCCAGGGGGACCGCATTTAGCATCTATGAATGCACCACCTGTTGTCTGGCAAAAACAAACCACCTTTGTCTTGTTACAGTTTATAGTCAGGTCATTTGCCCTACAATATTCCTCTAAGGATACCAATAAACACCTCATTCCAATTTGTGAAGTTGACAAAAGAACCATATCATCAGCATACAGTAATATTGTCATCTGTCTTCCCTTAACATATGGAGGATGATAAATATTGCCTTGCAATTTCTTTACAATATCATTTATATAAAAATTAAAGAGAAACAACGCCAAAACATATCCCTGCTTAACACCATTTTTTGTAGGAATTAACGTAGACAAGTTACCTGACTGCGTTAGCCTAACCTTCACTGAAGTATCTTGGTACAGTTTTTGAACCAGAAAAAGCAATCTTTTGTCAATATTAGTCTTTCCCAATTTTTCCCATAAAAGATTTCTATTTATAGAACAAAGGCTTGCTTTAAATCAACGAAGGTGGCATACAATTTAGTTGCATGAACACGCACATACTTGCCTACCAAGTGGGCAAGTACATAGCAGTGATCTATTGTAGAGTGACTGCTACGGAAGCCAGCCTGTTCTTCTCCAAATCAGTCTATTTTCATCTGCCCAGGCTTCAAGTCTGGACAGTAATGTCTTTGCATAGAGTTTTGCCACTATATTTATTAAGCTTATTGGTCTGTAATTAGTTGGCTTATTCCTATCCCCCTTTTTAAATACTGGGACAGTTATAGTCCTATTCCATCCCACTATAACCCTGTGGAAATTTATATGATCGAACAATCTAGATAAAACAGGAATCCACCAATCAACACATTCCCTACATAATTCCCTTGGGAGTCCATCCTCCCTATGGGCCTTATTTGCAGGGATCTGTAAAAGTAGCTCTCGGATGACAGAGCATTCAATTGGTGGCCACGCTGGAAAAGCAAACAATTCTAGTTCATCTGCTGGTAAAGTGGTTTCAAAAACTCTATTAAAAAGGTATTAAGAAAGTGAGTTTGCCAGACTGGTCCAGTGATTCCAGTTTCTAAAGAACTGTATCGCTGGCGATTTCCTTTATTTACCAGGAACCAACATTTATTACTGTCTGAGTCATTGCTTCCTGAAGTCAGAACCATAAATAATGTTGGCACAACAGTTTTTTTTATTTTATAAGTTCTTTATGCTTCTTTTTTTGGTTTAGATAGAAATCCAAAACTCCTGACGATTTGTGCTTTTTGCTTTTTTGGCTACTTTGTTTTTAAAATACTGACACTCTTTATCAAACCACAAAGGTTGTTGGCCGTTCCTATAAATATTGGTATCTTGTAATAGATCTCTTTTAACCTTAAGTACAAGGGATGAGAAGAGCTTTGAAAGACCTTCATTTTCATAGTCCTGAGCTATAAAGGTCTCTCTAATTGTCAGCATCTCTGCAGATCCAAAGAACTGCTGGCTCTTCATGTTTAATTTGGGACCCCATTTAAGGGTTCTATCGTTTGTAATTTCCAGTTGCATCTGCCCTGGATCGGATTCATACATCACTGGATGTGCTAATAGAGTGTGGTATGTTATCTGTATCAGCTGGTCGTCTCTACAACCATAAGCGACTACTTCAAAACTGGACAATTGTGTCAGCAAGCTGTCTGCAGCGCAGATATAATCGAGAATGCTTGATCCCTTCATGAGGTTTAATTTTGCATTTAATTAGTTTGTTACTAATGAAAATGTATAACCCTTGGTCACACAATACATACTTTCTGGACAATTTCCATAGCCAACACATTCTAAGCCCTTCACAGATTTAGGATGCAATCCAGCTCCCACTGAAGCCAATCACTAAACTCCCATTGACTTATATGGAGCTGGATCACGCTGTCACTACATACTTTCCACACTTTCAACATGTTCCTTTACACTTTTCCTTTTCACCTTACTTGAACACTACACAAAGTCAGGGATTTAAGTTGCTCTCCTCAAAAGCCAATCACCTATCATGTTTAGCATTAAAATCAGAGAATGGAGTACGTATGCACAGCATCACCACAGTGCACAGCTTTAGCATGACATGCTAACATTCACTAGCAATCAATGCCATTGTTTATCCGCTGCAACTAAAATGCTAGACAATGTACATCATCATCTGAATGAAGCATTTTGGGAATAAAGTTGAATTTTAGTAGAAAAATCTATTTTAAAAAATTTATTTTTTAAACACATCACATTTTTTGTAGGGAGGCAAAAAATTGTTTAATTTTATTTAGTCCTAATGAGGAAATGCAATTTAAAAAGCATTGTAGTTGGGGCTTTCAAGTTAACAGATAAACACTGAAAAACTTCAATAAAAGCAAACATTAAATTGATAACCATTTACAGTGTGTTCCTAGTTTATTTCATACTCATCCCTTTTTCAGCACTTATTTTTTCTTTTTTAAAGTAAGATTTACCTCTCTCTGGCTTCAATCTAGTGCCAGGGAGAGGTGCATGAACACACACTCAACCAGGAGATCGAACAATGATACAAAGCTTAAACTATCATGAAGTTTTAGGCCATGAACCACAAACACCTTTGTCTGGAGTATGCGGCTACTCCAGAGTAAGTGGTTTGTGATCATGGCCATTGTTTATAAACAAACCCCATTAGTTAACTACTTAGGGAACTACTCAAAAATCTTATTATAAAAAGCAAAAGCCCTGAAAACCCCCAGTTTTGAAACTTTCATAGCACCAAAGACCTGGGGGTGATGGGGAAACCACAGTGAATATGGAGTCCCTGCATATCAATTAAAAAGTTGCTAAACATATTCCCTCTCCCGACCAGTCTGAAGCCCTAAATTATAGCAACAGCAGACCAACTGGATTACCTTGCTTTCATCACCTTGCCTCAGTCTTCCAGGACTAGGGGGTACTGATGGGCGCTTTCTACCTTTCTCCTGTTGGAAGAGTTCCTGTAACCTACAACAGAACTAATGTTAGCATTTTAATCTATTCAAAGGCACTAGTTCTACTATAAAGAGTAGAAAACTCCACTTCTCAGCTTGTTGTTCCTCAAGTGTCATGATACTCAGTCGAGTTGGAGTTCTGGTTTTAATCTAAACATCCCCAAAACGGCCATCTAGGCTTAAAACTGAAGGATCCAAAAATTGGGCCGTCTCGGTTCCCGATGTTCAGATATGTATCTTCCCACTGACTTCAATGGGAAGGGGAAACCTCTCCTACTCCCATTCACTGCAGCCCGCTGCCGGCCTCGGAGGATGGGGTGGGGATCCACGTCCTTAACACCCCTATCCCCAGGGCCTGGACCCCCACCCCAACGGCCCTGCACTTGCCACTTACCGGCCTTGGTCCAGAGGATGGAGGTGAGGAAGGGTCACCAGCTCCAAAGGCCTGGCCGCGGCGCCAGCTCCATAACCTGGTAGGGGAATACGCCTGGCCACCTGGGCCTTCTCCCCACCAGGTGGCGAAGCTGCTGCGGTGGAGGCCTCTTCTTTCTCCTTGGTCCACCAGTCCGGTGCAGGAGGAATCACCGCCAGAGCTCCCTGCTCAGGCAGTATGTACAATCCTTTTCCAAAATGGAGTCAGCAGCGTTGGCACCATTTTGGATAAGGGCAGTCATTCTGCGGGTGCATGGAGCCATTTCATGCATGTACAGAATGGCTGCCCTACTGAAAATGGTACTATTTTGGAAAAGAGTTGCACATGCACAGAATGGCCTCGGTGGCCATTTTGCACATGTATGCTGCCGGAGCAGGGAGCTCTCACAGCGTTTCCCGGATCAGACCAGTGGCCCAAGAAAGAAAGACGAGGCCTCGAACGCTGCGGCTCTACCACCTGTCAGGGGAGAAGGCCTGGCTGCCCAGAAGTGGAGCGAATCTGTTGCCAGGTGGGCAGGCCTACTCCCCTACCAGGTTGTGGGGCTGGCTCTGCTGCTAGGCAGCCAGGCCTTCGCCGCCACCTCGGCGGCCTGACAGCAGAGCCGGCTCCCACCCAGCAGCAGAGATGGCCCAGCTGACTCAACCTCCGGCAGTAGAGCCAGAGGCCCCTCCTCATCCCCATTCTTCGCAGGGCCCTGGGGTTGGGGGTAAAGTCGCACTCCGGAGGGTGAGGTTGTTAGGGACATGGATCCCCACCCTCTAAGACCAGGAGTGGGCCTTGGGGAATGGCAGCGGTGGGAATTAGGGACGGCCTGCCATGGGGTTTTTTCCAGTCCCAGACTCCTGCATTTCAATCCTTTGTTCTCTTTCCCATTGAAGTCAATGGGAAAGAGAACTGAAACCAAGCCACTTACTGAAAAATGAGGGATCCGAAACAGAAACAAAACCGAAATTAAGCCCCATGTCCCACCCCATTCAACCAGCCAAACCTATTTCATCATTTTTCTAGCTCTAAGTTATTAACATTAAGGTTTATTCAGCAATAGACAAGTCCTCTTTCCCCCAAGATTTAATTGTGGAAGCCATAATGTTCCATTTGAAACAGATCCAGAGCGACAGGCTCACTTGCTTAGCTGGAGGCCTATTGCAACAGGAGTTTGTACCACTTGCAATTATTTAAAAATGAAGATGTACCCAAAACGAAGTTACTTCTCTTAATCGGTTTATATTGCTTGACTGCAAGAGCTCAATATATGTGCTTTTGTCGTTCAGTTGACTTTTTATACACAACTTGATCTATGGTGCAACTGCTGAATGTATGGATATTTAGACTTTAGTGAATTAAATTGCATTTAGAAATGATCTCTAAATGTAATTCCACATATTTAAAAGGGAAAATATAGCTAGTCATAAGCAAGATATTGCCATACTCGGATATTTAAAGATTCAAATGAAGTCAGAGAAATTTGGAGGATCCAGCAGAATCTTCTGCTCAAGTCTGTAAATACAAGGGTAAAAAACACAGCTGCATTACCTGTTATTCCAAGCTTGTAGCATCTCGCAGAGACTCTGTTTTTTGGCTATCAAGGACTCCAAGACTGACTGCAACTGCTGAGGGGTGTCTAGGGATGATGAAAGCATCCTTGCTTGAATCTTCTCAATCCAGTTCCGGAATTCCCCTTCTTCCATCTATGAAAGAAAGCAGAAGACATTTTTTTCACAGTTTGAGCAACAGGCCAACTCCAGATAACAGGTCAAGTGGTACTGTATTTTGCTCCCCACCTCCTTCACTCCATTAGAACATAATTAGCATACTACCTCTTTTTGAGCAAAGAGATCTTCCATCTTCTCTTCTCTCGTTTTACTAAAAGTATCAGTTTTTAAAGAGGTGAGGCGATCATCAACAGCAGTATACACTTGTGACACCCTGCAGCAAGAGAGAACAGTACAATCATCATTCAAAAAGTCAAAGACTAAGTATTGTCTGAAGTGAGGTGGTGTGCCTAGTACACAAAATCTGAATTGGAGAATGTTCAAATTTTACAACTTTAACTGGAAACTGATCTGGCATTCCTTGCCCGTAAAAGCTGGCCCATTACCTTCAGTGCGACAATCTGAGCCAAAGAATACCATGGAAGGAGATCATCAACTTGAGAAATCAAATCACAGACCTTTTTAAGAAGAAAGCTGGCAATTTATACTAAAATGTACTAAAATGCCACTTTACCGCATCATTCTTTCACTATAAAGTATGTTGTACTAATGAGAAAACCAAGTAATAAAGGTAATAAACAGAAGCACGTTGATTACTATGAGGCGGATGAAATGCACATTGGATAGAACGTGGCTCCTGACACAAGGGAGAACTAATAGGGAAGGACATTTTTCCATTGTTTCTTGAATATTTCAGACCACCCTGTGGAGATAAGCAACAAAGAACTACTCTCCAGAGATTAGCTCTGCGGGAATCCTGCAGCAAGAAAATAGCTGTATTCAAACAATGATAAATTGCTAGCTTCCCCACCTATTTTTGTACTTTTCTAGAATGATACAAGTTTGAGACACTATAGGAAAACCAAACTCAGGCAGCAATCAAGCTGCATTGAACTCCCTGTTGTCCTGTTACTGAAAAAACCCAACATTGGTTTCAGACACTTTGCAGCCACACAACCCAGTTTACAAAACATGTTCTACTCAGACATTTAAGATTTTCTTTTTTAAACTTTATAAAATGAAATCATGAGAAAATCATGAGAAAATCAAAAAGGCTTTGGTTCAGCACACCTCAGAGCTTCAATGTATAAAGAAACTGTGCAGAAATCTGAGTGTCCATGCATGGGTGCCACCTGTGTAAATCCTTCAGCAGCTGGGTGGGGTGTGTGTGCGTGCTCCTGTGCACACGCATGCACGCCCAGTTCCACCCACCTCCCACACGTAGAGCAACTGGCGAAAACAGCAGTAGATGGATGTGCGCCCCTCTACATCCTCCCCCCCCCCCCCTAACGCAGTGCACACCAACCCCCCCCCAAATGCCGCAGCCGGTGTGAAAAGGATCCTGACACAAGGGAGAACTAATAGGGAAGGACATTTTTCCATCATTGTCTCCAGCACAATCTTCTTGTCCTCACCTTTAAGGCTCTTTATGAGCTTGCTCCTCCAGAGCTTTCTGCTCTCATTTGTCACTACATTTCCACCTGCAAACTGTGCTCCTCTGCCACCAGCTTCAGAGTGTTCTGTTCCCTAATCCACCTTCATCCCTTCTCCTGTACCTGAACTCCTTCCCTGAACACATGTGCTCTGCTCCCAACCCCTCCTAGAGGACAACATTTTCCATCAGGATTTTCCTAGCTCCTACCTGCCCCCCACAGATTGCTGATACTTCTGTAGCACAGCTAGTCATCACACGAGGGACCTGTACAATGACAGTGGAAAGGAGCGATAGGGTAGTCTCTCCGTATGCCAGGTGGAAGAAATCAGCTGGCAGAGTGGTCAGCAACGTACTTTGCAAATAAGGTTTGAAACGCTGGAGAAAGTGAGACCCCACCATCACAGCGATTGACAACAGTTTAGGGAGGACAGCGCTGTCAGCCACACACTGATTACAGGCCTGGACGTTAGTTTTGATGTCGGAAGCTTCCCAAATTAATATAAATATTGATTTCAGTTCTTTTTATATTAAAAACTGTTCACGGTTACACCAAGCTTTGGTCCAGTGTCTCCCTGTTAAATAGCTGGAATTCATGTAGAAAACGTCTCCTTATACCACCTCATCCTTCAGGATTCCCCATCTCCCCTGGTAACCAAGCTAAGTATGTGCACCTGCAACTTCAAATGTATCCCTACGTTCCCCACCACTGTGTCTAAACTCTTCTCTACCTTCGATAAGCCCCATATCTACTCACGATTGTTGCCAGTACATTTACCAATATTCAAATTAAGCCCGTAAAGAAAACATTTCTTTTCTATTTTATAGTTATTACTGGGCTGTGTCAAGTTTTTGTTATGATTCAGGGGGCATTTTCTTACAATAGCCTGTTTCTAGAATCAGGTTTTTGTTTCAGGTTGAATTATTTTGTAAGAACACATCTGAATACTTGACTTATCCACATGAAATTTAGGAAATTCAGTTTTAAAAAGAATTTTAGTGAACTGCTGAAGATTTAGGATTTTTGATAATTTCCATTTATAACTGTTAAACACTGCAAAGTTCAGAAGTGTATTGCAAATCAGTTCATCCTCTTACAAAAGGCCTATATCAGAGGTCAGGGTTTCCTGTACAGGGAGATGACTTTGAACAGCATAGCCTGTACATTTTAATAAAGTCTGCACCAATTAGAGAACGTTTTCTTACTGAGTTGTCAATCTATTAAAGTCTCCCTCTTCTCTGAACAGTTCTTCCTCCTTTGAAAGCACACTCTTTAGCTTTCTTAAAGGAACCAGGCAGAGCTTTGGTGGTTACCATGTCAACTGTATCACAAGAAATAGTCCCATAGTCAATGTTATCAAGCTGTAAAAGTCTGAGATAAAGCTTCTTTGTTCAAAGAGCAAAATCTAAATGTATTCCCTTTTGACCCTCCACACCCCTCTTTTCCTGGGTATTCATTCTTGCTGCCCCCTTCCAATTTACCCATCTTCTGAAGCATCTCTTCAAACCTATTTATTTCCTCTCCTTAGGTCTTCATAAAAAATCCTCTCCTTCCCTTCAGTACCTTTTCCTTTCTCAAACCCAGTTTATTATCATTTCCTAGGTTCTTCTGCTGGTCTCTTTTTCAAGTCTTTCTCCCTCTATGCCTGCTTAAAGTCATCGTTCGTATTGTAAAATTAATGCTCACAGTACCCCCCATAGACCTCTCCAGCCCAACACGTGTGCTACTCCTGTCCCCATTGTGGATCTGTGTTGTGCCCCATTTCCTGGGGAGAGGAATATGGAGCAGGAGGAAGCATCTATCTAACCAGAAAAGAACTCAGTGCCGCTATACAAGCATCATACCAGTTTCTCTTCATGCTTTCTCCCTAGTCTAGTGTGCATGCCAGCAACACCTTACTGCAGTGCCACAGACAGAAAAGGACAGGAATCTAAATGGCTTGACCAGAAAAATACAGCCAAAAAAATTGCCACAGATGTAGCATATTAAAACCCTGTTACATCAAACTTAAACGGGGCTTATAAGAATAGAGGCAGAGAAAGGGAGGGGCAGAATGGATGAGGAAACCAATGAAGCTTACTTCTGAGAAAAATCCTTCAAGTCTTGGAGAATGGAAACCTTTAATGGAGCTTGGCGTTTGATGTAGATCTTTGGGTGTGGGATACACACCTCAAGCAGCCGAATGGGAGAATAGCTAGAAGAAATATTAAATAAACATTTGTGATCGAAATCAAATAAGTTTCCAGACACACTATTCCCTTTTGACTCTCTGCCCCTTCCAATTTACCCATCTCCTACCCAATATCTTTCTCCTACCCTTTGCTGTCCATAGGATATTGGGAAGCAGGGAAGGAGATAGGAAAAGAGGATCTTTACACAACTGACAATGGCTGTAGTTCACCTATCCAGGATATCAAGTAGTATGCTTTTTCCTACCATACAGAAGTCAATTCTAAAATGAGTTGTGGTGTTTCTAAAGATACAATCCAGGGAAAGTTAGTCCTACTGCATGATCTCTGGCCACAAGGAGTAAGGGTGAAAACAAACAGGTGATAGCCTGCAGGAGTCCTGTGTTCAGTCCGGGCAGCCCTCACCCAGGAGATTTCACACAGCAAACCCAATACGTAAGCAGGCACCACACTCAACCCTCTCTCATGACTCACAGACATGGGAAATTCTGGGTCCAGGAAGCTCCCCCTGCTGTTTGTTTCCTGATTTGTCATCCCCCCCACTTTTGGAACACCACTTTTGAGCACTCCAAAGTGAAATTAAACCGTAGAAGCCCCAGGGAGAGCAAGCATGGTGAGGTGGGACCCCTCTAGCTGCTTTGCCTGCACAGAGACTGTGCACACCTTAATAGACCGGGGCAGACACGGGGTCGAACATTGGCTTGGATTGCCCACATGGTGGGCCCGCCATGTCCCAGGACTCTGCCATGAGCGGTGGCTCCGTGGCACACAGGACCGTGCATCTCGTAGCCATCTAAACAAACAGACAGTGAACATAGGCTGAACACCCTCCTGGTATGGGCTGTCACCTTATGTATAAACACCCCAAGTCACTTCTCCCATGGTCGGTAGTTCACCTATAGCACCCCATTTTGAGACTTTGATACAATATGCATTTCTTTGTTGCTGTCCAAGGTGCTGGTATTAAAGAGAATTATGACCCCATCAGCGGACAATACAACCCTACAGATTACTTCTGCCCAATGTGCTGGAGATACCAACATGTAGACTTTGCTGGAAGGAATAGGGGCTGACATTTATTCCCATGAAAGCTATGTTCTGAACAGCAGGACTAGAGTGCACGCTAGAGTCTGGTGAGGCTATTGTACCTCTAGAAATAAAGCTATTGGTTATCCTTAATTTTGGGCATGTTAAGATCATCAAGAGGACATGATCCCCTCCTCAGTTGAAAGGGAGCAAGAGTTAGACTTTTGCTCAGAGAGAATAAGTCTTTGATTCTTACCTGAAAGAAGCCACCATCTGATTGTAGGAAAAGTACTGGTGGTAGTCATGGTGTATGGAGTGACCGCAGGGCTCTGCATTGGCCCTTCGGCTGTACTGGTGCCCGTAGAATCTAAGTTCGAGGTATTTTGCAAATGACATGGACCATGAGTCATTGGAAAGTGGGACTACTGGTGTTACCTGAAATTTAACAGAAGATTTTTTTTCCCCCCTGAATGGATCAGTGACTCATACAGAAGTAAAATGAATAAATTAATCCAAACTCATCTGGTATTGAAGTAATTCAGAGATGTGGCTAAGAATCTGTAGTATGCATTCACAATGGCTGTGTTTACAGCAGACAGGAGTCCACAAAACATCAAAGATAAACAGGATATCAAAAGGTCACTAGCACAACAGGGAAGTTACAGTATAGGGTGAAGCCTCAGGATAAGCCGAAGCAGCTGCAGAAGGCTGGTGGGAGCAGAGCTGGGGGCCTCCCTCCCCCATGCACACATCCCTATCCCCACCCCTGACTTTCCCTTCCTTCCTGCTCAGCCAGGCCGGTGAGAATAGGAGGAAGAGAAAGCAGCAGTAGTCCAGGTTCTTCTCTGCTCTCCTGCTGCACTCTACCCCCTGCCTTCTCCTACACTCACTACAGAGACAGAGAAGGAAGGGGCAAGACAGAGTCAAGTGAGAAGTCAGTTCTCTGTTCTCTCTCTCCCAGTCAATTCTCTTCTCCTGCTCCCTCTCCTGGTTCAGTAAGTGGAGTCCAAGACAACTGCAGGGGGGTGGGGGGAGCAGGGAAGGAAATCTGAACATCTGAGCACCCAGATTAGCTGGGCTCTACTGTAGCTTTAGCTTGGAGTAATCGATTAGGATAGTCAAGTTCAGCCACTATGAGAATGTAGCCCTTAAAAGGCAAGAAGTTTTACATCATGGTATGTTTGCTTAGACCTGAAAAGTCACTACTCTGCACAGTGATCCATCTCAAGTGTACTTTAAAAAATCCTGCAGCAGAGATACTAGCCTCTCCCATAGAATGGAAAATTGCATTCTTATCTGGTGAATTTTCCTTCTACTGGGAGTCCTCCTGGCCAGTCAGTTGAAAATAGTGGGTTAGATCCCTGCCACAACCACTAGGAGGCAGACTTCTGATTTTAGCAGGAGCATGTTCAGAGGGGATCTAGCCCCTGTACTCCAGTCATTCTAAAGCTCTGACTAGCGTTAACCTTAAGCTCTAAAACTCAACTCCAAGATCCATGAGGGCCCTGTAAAAAGGAAAACTGAAACTTGACGGGCAAAGAAGGGACCCCTGGCCCTCTGCCCCACAGTGGTCCAAAAAGGTGGAGGGGCAGAACTGGTGCCCATAACTTGTATTTGTGGATCGCTCCAGCCCCGCCCCCGAGTTCTCTCTCATTCATGGACGGAACCGGCCAGCCAGGAGGACTTCCAGTAGAAGGAAAATTCGCCAGGTAAGAACCCAATTTTCCATTCTCCCGGAGAGTCCTCCTGGTTGGCCAGTTGTAAACAGTGGGGACGTTACATAGCGGTGTCCCAGTACAGAGTAACAGGGTGAGGAGAGAAGAAGTATCTGTGTCCAGCGGATATGGCCCTGAGGTGTCAGTTACAGAACCACCTGGAGCACCCTTCTCCCAGAGGCTGCGTCAGCAGAGTCGTGCAGGGGAAGTTTATAGTGCCTGGTAGGGGTGGGACACCAGGGAGAATACCGGATACCGGATGTACTGGTATCGGATCTCCCTGGTACCGGATTTACCGGCATCTGCATACTGGATCTCTAACATTGGCCGTTTACCGGATTTTTTACATTGCGGCCATTGAAGTCAGTAGCCGCAATGTAAAAAATACAGTACACGGCCAATGTTAAAGATCCGGTATGCCGATACAGGTAATATCAAATTTATCGGATTAAGCGGATACTCCCAAATACCAGCAATATCAGATCTCAGGAGAACCGGTATTCCCACCACTAGTGCCTGGTGAAGGTATGTACCGATGACCAGGTGGCTGCACGGCATATTTCCCCGTAGGAGGCCACATTGCGAAAGGCATGGGAGGTGACTGCCCCTCTTAAGGAGTGGGCGAACACCCTTGAAGGCAAGGGTTGTCCTCCGCCTTGTATGCCTCAACTATGCATAGACATCAAGAGCACAGTTACCGCGTTGGATGTTCCGAGACCCTGTCGTCGCAGACTGTAGGCCACAATCAGGGCCGTGGACCTACGGAAGGAGGAGGACCTGTCAATATAGATGCAAAGAGGCCTCCTGACCTCGAGGTTATGCCAGACCCATTCCTGGGGATGGGACAGGTTGGGGCAGGACGATATTCTGTTCCCTATGAAATAGAGTATCCACCTTGGGGCAGAAGGCCGGGTCAAGGCAGACAGCCACAGAAGACTCTATGTCCACTAGAAAAGCCAGTTTCTAGTGATGCCCACTAGAAAAGCCAGTTTTAGGGAGAGAGAGTAGAGAGAGACTTCTCTGACGGGCCTGAATGGGACCCTTGTCAGGGCCCTTAAAACTAGATTTAGGTTCCAGGATGGGAAACGGTGCACTACAGGAGGGGAGAGAAATCTCGTGGCCCTTAGGAAGTGTACCACGTGTGGGTGCTTAGCTAGTCTTACCACCTGTACTGCGTTAAGTACACTGTTCAATGCTGCTACCTGCTGCTGAAGATTGTTGGGCTTCAACTCCTTATCCAGTCCCTCCTGAAGGAATTCTAAGGCTGCTCTCAGGGGAGCTTTGGAAGGTCTAATGTCCCTCTGATCACACCATTGGGCGAAAGCGGCCCAAGTTCCCTGGTAAATGCATTTTTGGTGGTCGGCCATCTGGCCTGAAGCATAGTGCTGAGGATCTGGTTGGAGTAGCTGTTTCCTCAGGGCTCGCCGTTCAATATCCAAGCTGTTAGTTTCAGCAGGCCTGGATTGTTGAAGAGGAGAGGGCCCTGTGTCAGGAGGTTGGGGTCTTCTGGCAGGTGGAGTTGGAGCGCCATGCTCAGGTGTTTCAGATCCACAAACCACGGACACCTCGGCCAGTAAGGGGCAATTACAATGGCGGTTACCCGTTCTCTCCTGATCTTAGTCACTGTCTTGCTGAGGAATGGGAACGGAGGGAAGGCGTATGGCAGGCCCCGAGGCCAGTGGGAGTGTAGCACATTGAATGTCACAGCACGATGGTCCAGGAACTTGGATACGAAGAGTGGAGTCTTTGTGTTGTTTGCCATGGCAAACTTATCCATCACCGGGTGGCCGAAATCTTGGATGATCATCTGGAATGCCTTTCAGCTGAGTGACCACTCCCCAGGTCGATTGTCTGACGGCTCAGCCAGTCCGCCCGTATGTTGGTTAGCTCTTGATATAAACTGCTGTCAAGGAGCTTAGGTTGCGTTCCACCCAGGAGATCAGGAGAGAGGCCTGGAAATGCCTTTGCCACGGTTTTGTCCATGTAGATGAGTACGTGTTTGCTCTGTATAGATGAGGACAGGCCTCTTAGTGCTAGGTAAATGGCCCAAAGCTTCAACCAGTTTATATGGTGTTTGCACTCCCATGGTAGCCACTTGCCTTGTATGGAGCTGCGTTGCATGTAGACTCCCTACGTAAACTTGCATCTGTTGTGAGCGAGACCCTGTCCGGGTCTGGCAATGGGACTCCCTTCTTGAACCTGCTTTCATCCATCCACCAACAGAGGGACTGTTTGAGCTGAGCCAGAACCTCAATCCCGGGGTTCCTGTTGTCTACGATGTCATCCTGTCAGGGGCAGAGGAAGCACTGAAGGGGTCTGGCATGGTGTCTTGCCCCTTGCAAGGTCCCCAGACAGGAAATCATGAGGCCAGTCAGTGACTTGATCCAGGCCCTGTGCTGTTGAGAGATGTCACGGGTCAAGGATCGCAGCTTCTTTTGGCTCTGTACAGTGTGGAATACTCTGAACTCCTTGGTGTTCAGGACAGTCCCCAGGTATTCGAGGAATTGAGATGGGATGAGGTGGCTCTTTCCAGGTTGATGAAGTCATGGTCCTGGAGATATTGTATTGTCCTGTGTACATCTGTCCGGGCTCTGGTCTTGGATGGGGACGTGATAAGGATGTCATCGAGGTACAGGTGGAGCCTGATCCCTTCTCTTCGAAGATTGGTGATGAGTGGGATCAGTAACTTGGTGAATGTTCTCGGGGAGGTGGCGAGTCCTAAGGGCAGCGCCAAGTACTGCCAATGTTGTTGGGCATATGGGAACCTGAGCCATCATCTGTGTGATGGTAGAATGGAAATATGCAGGTAGGCTTCCTTGAGGTTGAGGGAGGCGAGCCACTCGTTCTTGGAAATTGTGAGACGGATGGACTGAAGAGTCTCTTTGAACTTCTGGACCCTTACAACTTAAATCAAGTTCTTGAGGTCCAGGACAGTGTGCCACTCGTCCAACCTTTTGGGGACCAGGAACAGTATGGAATAGAGCCTGTATCCTCTTTCTTCGGGAGGTACTGGCTCTATGGCTTGAATGGTGTGGAGTCTGAATCTCCTTCTGCATGGCTGAGAATTTCACCAGACTGGGAGACACTGGAGAGACACAGAAGGAAGTTAGAGGAGAGTGGTAAAATTTGATGAATTACTCCCTCTGGATCATACGAAGAATCCACTTGTTTGAAGTTGCAACCTGCCATTGCTTTGCAAATAGTTGCAACCTTTCCCCAAAGGCTTGGGGTTCCTGAGGGGTTTGAGGATTGTAGTCATGCACAGGGCTAAGGGAGAGGGGCATCCCTGTCATGCATGGGTCTTGGCCCTCCTGCTCCCTTCTGTCTATACCAGCAGGGCTTGTGCTTTTGGGAGTGGGCTTTATGAGTCGTATGTTCTTTTGCTGCCACCTGCTGGTGAGTAGCTAGCACTGAAGCAACAGAAAGGCTTGTTATAAGTGATGGCAAGCGGCTACATTAGAGGCTGCTGCTCTGCCTGCACAGGAGATGATGTCAGAGGAGGAGTCAGCTATAAACATAAATACATAGGCTAGCTGCATGTGAGTGACTAATATTCGGGTCATTTTCATGGAGACACTGGTGTCTCTGGCTCGTTTTACCAAGGTCATGAGGGTCCTGGAGAAGCAGGAAGTAATAGTAGCCATCTTACTGATGTAGGAGAGCTCCTGAAAGTTTCTCCTGAGGTTGATTGCCACTCTTTTTAAAAAATGTATTTATTTTTAAAATCGGCCTTATCCAAGCCCATGCCATTGTCCCTGGATCTAAGCTTGAGTATAGATTCTCTTTCCGACTCCTCCTCTGAGGAGTTGGAGGAATCTTGCTTTTGCTTCTTTTCCCTGAGGTGGAGAGCCTTATTAACCAGGTCAAAGATGTGATCCCTATGTTTTCTGGAGAACCTTCTGCCTGGGCCAGAAGAAGCCTCAATGGTAGGCTCTGGAATCTCGCCTCCTAAGGAGAGGAGGGGGGGGGGGGGGGGGGGGTCTTCCTGGTTAGAGTCCTGATGCCCATCAGAGTCCTGGGAGTCAGAGACCTCATCCTTCCTTTGTGCTGGGGCCATGGAGGGATTTTTTGTATTTTTTTTTTTTAAACTTCCCTGCCTTTTGCTGTAGCTGCCTTGGAGGCTGCTCCCCAAGCTGAGGCAGAGTCCCTCTCCCCTTCTGAGGAGCACAGACTCAATCTCCTCTGACACTGATCTTGAGAAGTTGAGGGAGTCCAGCAGCAGTCTGGAGACACTGCGGGGGTTTTGGGCAAGAGAGAGTTTTCCTTCCACCTTGGTCTGGAGGGGCCCCTATGGGGATGCCCTTTCCCCGTGGGCTTGGCAGGAGAGCATTTTTATTTCAGCTCTTTTAGTACCTCATGCAGGACCATCATGTCAAGGTGAATGGGGGGAGGAGATTGAGCGCACGGGGGGGGGGGGCTTACTGTATTTTCAGCCTCTGCGGGTCCTGCTGCCACCTCCAGGGCACAACTCCTTGTAGCCATCATCCCGGTGGTTAGGAGGGCCTGCTGGCAGCTCCCTGTTCACCGTCGGCAGCGCTGGCTCAGGCAACGCCCTGATGGGGCCGCTGGATGTGTTGGAGAGCCAGGCGGGCTCGCCAGCTTTCACTTTTGTTTTCCCCGCAGTTGCAAGGAAAAAACAGAGGCCTGTGAAGGAGGAGTAAGCCGGCACCTTTCCTAAGGCTGCAAGCCAGTCCAGGGGGGTAGGAGCCTCGGCGGGACACCGCTAGAGGCTGGTCCCGCTCCTCCCGCTCCCCCACTGCTCCAGAGTTCCCTACCAGCCTGGCGGCAAGCTCCGGTGGAAAAAGGGAGAGTCCTCCAAAAGTTACTCTTCCTGGGGAAGAGAGTGAACGGTGGAGAAGTTAAGGTGGGTACAAAATCACTCATGCTCCAAAAAGCATGGAAATAGTTGGTTAAGCCTCCTGCCTTAACATGTGTGCCATTTAAGCAGTAAAGACGTTGTGCAGTCTCACATTGTGCTTACTTCCAACTTTAGCTCCATGCACCCACACTTTGCCATGGTCTTTCAAACCCAATGTTCTTCCTCTGCAAGTTGGAAGCAACAGTGAAGCTGGGGAAAGGAGGGGTTAAGGGGAGGAGAAACCACCTTCCTCCTTTTCATACTCTCATTTGTTTTGCGGTGAATGAGACACCCAAGTATGTGGGGGCCAGAAGGTTGCTTGATGTGGGATGTTTGTATGCAGACAAGAGTGGGACAAGTGGTCAGTGGGGGAAGTGTTTCTTTCATGAGGAGGAAGTCAGTGTTATGGTGTATGGATGGCAATGTTGGGAAGTAAGTGTTTTCCATGGCGCAATGAAACTGAGGGTCACACAAGGATAGGGAGTATGCGTAAGTACAGGGAAAGAACAGGAGTGTTTAGAGTGGTGTCTAATAATGGTGGACAACTCCTGCAAACTAAATGTAGGGAAACACAGTAAGTCAGTTATGTTTACTGCACTAGTCTTCACTTCCATCACCGGGTAGTCCTGATTAGAGTTGTTTTTTTGTTATGGGGCAGGACTAAGGGGTTGTTTGGGCGTGACCAAAAAGAAAAAACAGGAGTGGAAGAACAACAGAGATGGAAGAAAGAGGCTCTGGAACCTCAAAGAGCAAGCTATGGGAACTCTTGTTCTTCCATGCGCTTCTGAAGCTGCAGTTCCCCTGTATTGTTTCACAGGGACTTAATGTGAAACAATAGTCTAGTTAAGCATTAGGCTCCATTATTTGCAATGGATATTTTCCTGTTTCAGGAAGACAGCTCATGGTACTTACCACAAATCATGGGTACTCAGTGAGGAGAGCGCATACTAGTGCAGTACACATAAATGAGTAACTGTCTTTCCCAACATTTAATTTGCAGGAGTCATCCCCCATTATTAGACACGAAGAACACCTCAGCCAAACTGAGGAGACAACACTACAGCAATGGATGTACCCCCATCAACACATTTCACAACACCCTCCTTACGAAGAAAGGCCGCCCACTGACTACACTCTTGTCTGCGTGTACACATCCCACATTCCGTACACAAAGGAGAGGAAGAATAGCAAGCACAATATGTGAGGCTGTACAACGTCTCCCCCCGTTAAAGGGGAACTCTGTGAACTGTGTTATGGATTGAGAGTTGTACTTTTAGTTCTTCATGAGTATATGTTCTTCTTGTTTTTTGGGTAAAGACTATGTATGTCATTACTGTAGCTTCCAGACAGATGTTGTTAGATGGCATGGAAGTTAACGCGGGTGCCTTAACCAACAATTTCCATGCTTTTTGGAGCACGAGTGATTTTGTACCCACCTTAACTTCTCTCTTAAATGGACAGGTTTTGTTTGTTTTTTAATCATAGAGTTAAGAGTCAGCAAGTCAAGCCAGTTGCTTGGCACACGATTTGCCATGACTAGATCATTTCAGACAAATGCTCACAGAGAAGCCACAACTTAAGTAGCCTTTTCTATTGCCTGGCTGCCCTTACAGTCAACCTAAACCTCCCTTTCTGCAGCTTGCACCATTGCCTCTTGCCTCCAGCTTCTTTATGGCAGCCTTTCAAATATTTGTACTCATCGCATTCCCCACCTCTTAGCTTTGTTTTCTCCATGGTGAACATACTCAAAACCTCCCCTCTCATCTGATTTGTGTTCCAAATCCTTTATCATCTTTGTTGTTCTCTTCTGTACCCTCTCCAGCTTTTCTATGTTCTTAAAACGAGGTGCCCAAAACGGAATGCAGTACTCCAACTGGGGTCTAACCAAAGCAAAGTGCCACAATGATTTCCCAAGACTTGCTCACAATGCTTCTGTTCAGTCATACATAGCTGACAGCTTACATATTCTGAGTCTTCATTATGATGAAGACACCTAGGCCAATCATAAACAAGAATAATAATAAAAATGCTATTTTTAAAAAAAAAAAAAAGTTAAAAAATGCTGCTTGATGAGCCATGGTGACCTGCCCCTCAAGGATTCTGTTTCAACAGCAGTAGTTTTTCAAAGAATGCTCTTGTATCTTTACCTGCTTACACAATCTGCACCAGGAATAAGTAAGAATTGTGTGCTGGTATCCAGGCACTGGGGAGTCCAGCTCTTTCAGTATGATCTGCACACAGCCTTGCCCATGGACAAAGCGGCGAATGTGGTGTACCATAGGTGTTTCACAAAACATGCTGGGACACTGGTAGGAAGACCTTCAAAAAGAAAAAAAGAGGCAGGTATGTATCATTCCAGAATGACTGCCACTGGTCCAAACACATCTATAAAACGTCATTACTATACATTGAAGTGACGACTAGCCTTTCAGTCAGCTTTTAGATTATCTTGAAGCAACCACTTAAGTGCCTAATACACATGTTCCAGAATTACCAAATTTTTTTAAGCCTTGGATATATTATTCACTTAGCATACTAAAGTGGTAGCCTTCCAAGGGATAACCTCTACTCCGAGGGAAAACTGCAATACCAGTAACGTGTACAAATCAGATTCTAAGCAGACAGCGATTAGGAACCACTCGATTGTCCTGCACGAGCTGATGATTCAAAGGCAATCAGAGTGCAGTAATTTAATCTACTTGTATTTTTTTTTAAATACACCCTTTCCTCTGCCCCTTCTCTTTAAAAAGAAAATATCAGTTAAATGCTAATAATACCTTAATACAGCTTTACACAACACGATTTTGATGATGCCAAGATTATATTTTTAAATTTCATTTTCCTCCCCATGCATTCAGCTTTACTCCCTATTTACCCATTGACCCTTTTTACTATAAGTGGTTCAACATCTTAATTTGAACTTTTAGAAATTACATTTAACGTGCCTGGGACCAAATGAGAGCACTACAGACGTATGATTCTATTTACCCCCGAGAGAAAGTACAACCTACACATTGGTTGTGCAGTTATATCCAACTATCCGGACAGCACCACCCCCACCCACATCCTAATCGTGGACTCCACCCCTTCCACCCAGTCCAATGAGCTCTCACTATAATAATGTATTATGTTGAGTGCCTGTCCACAAGAAAAAAGGAAGGCGTCCACCAGTTCATTTAGGCCACAAAACCCTAACTAGATAGTACAAACTCCTACTTCCTAACCAATACAGAATCAAACTAGTCGTCAAAAAGTGAACAGCTCTGTATTTATCAAATCCTAGCCCCATTAAGTTCAGTCTGACTCTCTGAGTATTATTCTGCCTTCTCCCTCCCTTATGTGGAGTCTCCTTGTAAAAAGAAAATTTAAGTCATCTGCTTCTTCCTTAGGTATGGCACCCACATGCACTCGTCTAATCAATGTAGTCTTTATAATCAAGACCATTCCATTGCTTTTTATAAACACACTTTACTGTGGAGGCATTCCCCCATGGTGAGAGTATGGGGGCTGCCTTGGGGTGTTGGGGAGGGGAAATGAGGGAAAGGGATAGGGGGAGGGGGGAATTGTCCCCGGCACGGACCCATGGTGGCAGCATGGGAATGGGCAGGCAGAGGGTTTATTTGGTGGTAGTAGGTGGGAGGATGTACCTGGCTCTCAGTGGCAGGGGGAGTTGGGG